>OZ010736.1:76981061-77076064 GCA_963932295.1 Tipula lateralis | reverse complement strand
AAACAGTTTTTTTTGGTAGTTGTTATTCTAATTTTCTTCCAGTTACTTCAGGTGTCCCTCAAGGTTCGGTCCTTGGTCCTTTATTATTTTCTATGTACATTAATGACATAGAATCCTCGTTTCACCATTGTTCGTTTCACATTTTTTCTGATGATGTCCAAATTTATAGAAATAGTAAGTTAGATCACCATTCCTCTACTAGTCAAACCATATTGTTAGTAATATTTCTCTGGTTAACGAGGATTTAGATAGAGTATATAATTGGTCTATTTCCAATGGAATCGTCTTGAATGCTAGGAAATACCAATCTATTATTATATACAAAAAATCGTTAGATACGTTTTCGTTTCCTTGTATTAATCTTAATGGGTCAGTCATTCCGTTTTCAACTACTGTTAGTAATTTGGGGATAGTTTTTAACAAAACTCTTACCTGGGGTGATCATTTAATAAAAGTTAGTAGAAAAGTATTTGGTTTACGTAGTTGTTTGTATAAAGTGGTAGGATTTACGATAGTTCGTTTAAAAAGAGAATGTTTATGTCCTATCTCCTTCCGCATTTTCTTTATGGTGATGTTGTCTTATTTGGTATGTTTCAGGAAAATATGTCTATTCTAAAAGATGTTTTAATGCGTGCACCCGTTTTATTTTCGGAATTAGGAAATTTGACCATATATCACCCTACACAAGGCTTGTTCTTGTTTTAGTTTAACTAGTTTTATGAGTTTCGGATTTGCGCTTTTATTAGGAAGCTACTTGAAACTAAAGAACCAAATTTTTTATTCAAAAAATTATTATTTAGCAGGTCGCATTACGCTAATCTACGATTGCTGCCTGCGAGAAATTCTTGTAGGTCTTTAAATTCATCTTTTTTTGTTAGAGGTATTTCTCTATGGAATTCTGTTCAGTATTAGGAGTTTGAGATCTGCCGATACGTTTAAATCGAGGTTTTTTGAATGGCGTGTCTGAATGACAATATAATTAGTTTAAGTTAATTGTTAAGATTTTTTTAATATATTGTCTGATCCCTGCTGCTCATCCCATTGTAACGAGCTTGTACTCAAAATGGGATGTGCGTGCATGGTGTTGACCTTTTATAATAAAAAAGTTAAGAGGTTTTTATGTCTAATGGAAGTAATAATTTTTTTTGCAAGTTGCTTCTATATGCGCTTTTCCTTCTTAATCAAAATTATAAGCACTATATAAATAAATAAATAAATATTAAAAATATTAATCTTTAGGTCGATATTCAGAAACGTTCCTTTTGAAGATCAAAATTAAGTTACTTTTAAGAACTACATGTAACATATAAATATTTTAACAAATATAAATCTTGAATTTGAATTACCAAGCATATCCTGAATTTTCTCCTAATACATACATGAAACTATATCATTTGGAAGAATAAATTATTAAATTTAAGTAAAATTAACTTTAATTATGTACTAGAACTAAGTATATACTAGAATTTATGTAAATTGATTTTTAGTTGATAGTTTTTTTCCAACTGTGCGGTTATAAACATTCTTTAATTGTTCAAATAAAAATAATTTTCCTGTAATGAATTCATTTATATTATTAAATAGATATATATATATATATATATATATATATATATATATATATATATATATATATATATATATATATATATATATTATATATATAAATATATATATATATATATATATATATATATATATATATATATATATATATATATATATATATATATATTTATATATATGTATATATATATATATATATATATATATATATATAAAATATATATATATATATATATATATATTATATATATATATATATATATATATATATATATATATATATATATGTATATATATATATATATATTATATATATATATATATATATATATATATAAATATATATATATATATATATATATATATATATAGTTATATGTATATATATATGTATATAATTATATATATAAATATAAATATATATATATATATATATATATATATATATATATATATATATATATATAAATAATATATATGTATATATATATATATATATATATATATATATATATATAAATATATATATATATATATATATATATATATATATATATATATATATATAAATATATATTATATATATATATATATATATATATATATATACATATTGTCACGAATCACAGATGTCACCTGTTATAGTTAAGGAGAAAATTATAGCAGTAGGGATTACCCTGTAACCAAATGTTTACACATACGAACAGAATAAAAACAAGTAATGAAATAGGCGGAGCGAACAAAATACGACGAGAAGAACATTCGCGAAGTGTAGAGAAGTAAAATGGAATGTTCTATAAGAATTTGTGTCGACACGTATTTAGTGTAGATATTTGAGTTACGAACGGTTCAATTTTGAATATCGAACTGTTAATATCGGGAAGTGATAAAAAGTGAAGTGTTAAAATAATATTAGTGATAAAGATTCTGTAAAATAATAGTGAAAATAAATATTAGTGAATTATATGTGAAATAATTGTGTAATTTTTGTAGAAAATAAATTTATTGTAAAAAATAATCTTTGAGAATTTAATATTCACAATTCAGTGATCGAACCGGATAAATTATTAGAATAGCTACTCGGCGAAAATGTAACAATAAATATATACAGGGTGTCCCCGATTGGGATGCTGATCCGTTACGGGCTGATTCCTTGGTTCATTTCATGAAAAAAATCGTATGGCAGGGGGGGGGGGGGGGGGGGGGGGTAAATTTTTGATATTCTTTGAGATACAGCGCGTTTAAAAAATTTGGTTCGGAAAAAAAGTACAAGCGGATATTAAGCTGTAACTTACAAAATTTTTATCGGACAGCAACTAACAAAGTCTCATTTGACGGACAACTAAATAGGCTATATTTAAGATCTCATTGGCTATCTCGCATCTGTATTCATTTAAGAGCTATGGCGTTTTAAAGTTAAAAAAATAAAAATAAAATGATATTTTTTTTCATAAATTTGAGTTTTTCTCAAAAAAAATGCCCTAAAAAATTTTTTTTTTTTACTTAATTTTAATCCGCTATGATCTCCTCTACAATCCCCCAATACATTATTTGTACCCATGTGTTATAGTTTTTTACTTATGAGACGAAGAATGAAAACACGACACACAAATATTTAAATGTACTTTTAAATTGTTGAAATTCATATTAGGAATTTCTCTAATGTGTGACTTATTTCCACTTTTAAATTCAATCAAATCAAAATTTGATATTATAAGTTCAAAAAAATTCCTTATAGTGGATTTTTATTTTTTTTATATTATAAATATATTTCGGCAATCAAGTTGCCATCTTCAGTATTTATCATGAACTAAAAAATAAATTTTATTTCCATGCCTTTTTATACTTTTTCCAGGGTAGAGTGTTTTGATTTTCAAGGTATAATATTTTGTGACGTATTTTTCAAAACTAGTTCGTAAAGTTTGTTCGTCATAGTATTAATTTTGTTGTTAAGTAGAAATTTATTTTTGCGGTTTTTATATATTTCAAATTCTTCTAGCCTGTTCATTTGGTCGCTTTTATTCATCTTGTAGAGAATTTTTAAGTTTGTATCCATATCTGTGTAGTTGTGTAAAGTATTATTGATATGGAGAGCAAATCTTGACTCAGTATTCATTTTACCGATATCCTTTATATGTTCGTTAAATCTTATTTTAAAGGATCTACCGGTTTGTCCTATGTAAAATGATGGACAGTCTGAACATGTTAATTTATAAATTAACATGTTCAGACTTCAGGGCATTTTTTTGAGAAAAACTCAAATTTATGAAAAAAAATATATATATATATATTTATATATATATATCTGTATATATATATATATGTATATATATATATATATATATATATATATATATATATATATATATATATATATATGTATATATATATATATATATATATATATATATATATATATATATATATATATATATATATATATATATATATATATATATAAATATACATGAAACAATAAGTTTAAATTCAGCCTTCTTAGGCCGTTTTCGAAACGTATACTTATTTGTAACTTATTTGTGGAGACATACTTATTCGCCAACATTTTGAATATGTATATGAAACCCATTCGAAACGAATTAGCTTACTTATTTTGACAGCAATATCAAAACATTAAAATTGACGCAAAAAAAGTTTATTGAAAAATTGTACAACATTTTTAAGTGAAAACATACGTAGCTGTTCAATTTTATATTTATCTGGTAGAATGGAACAGACTAACAGACCTTTATTGATAAAAACTAAACATTTCGCTGCTGTTGAGGATTCCATCATGAAAATAAAACGACAATGTCTAAAATCAACTAAGTAATTTATTTGTTTAAAATTATAGTTTGTAATTTGGATTTTACTAAGCAAACATTCGTCGAATTCCTTCTGGCACACAATCTCTTACTTCTGTTTTATTGTGAGGAAAATGTGCAGATATCGGTAAATTTAGACAAGCGACTATTTAGTGTCTGGGAAAATCAAAACCATTGAAATATATTATATATAATGAATGAAACTTCGGCTAGTTTATATGTCTCGCTTACTAATTTTCATTTTTCCTAAAAAATTAAATTTCTGTATTCATAAAATATTTTTTTACTTTACGAGCATCTATGACAACTGACATTTTAAAATTTTCAATTAGATTATTTCGAAAGAAAGAGACAGAAAATAAGTCACCTCGCCAGCTTACTTATTTGAATAAGTATGTCTCCACAAAAAAGTATACATTTCGAAAACAGCCTTAATGTAAATTATTATACAATTATATGGAAACTATACCATTATTTCAACTGTATCAAACATTTTCAAGTTTCACTTTATAATTCGTATTTTAGATTTAATATAAAAATCATTTTTGTTAAATACTAACGTATTTGTAAATTTCAAATTGTTTACGTTAATTATATCGTAAGTCATTTTATGTCGGTATTATTTAAAATACTTGTAAACTAGTATACTTTAGGCCTAAACTATAATAATCACTATTATTATAGTTTAGGCCTAAATATGTTTTAAAATTTCATTTTTCAAAATAGCATATTTCAAAACGACATTTTTCAAAACGGCATAAGGTACAAAACGGCATAAGGATCAAAGTGAAATTTTTTAAAACGGCATAAGGTACAAAATGGTGTAAGGTTCAAAATGAAATTTTTTAAAGTGATATTTTGCAAAACTGCATAAGGTAAAAAACGACATAAGGATGAAAATGACATTTTTTAGAATGGCATGTTTCAAACCGGCATAAGTTTCAAAATGACATAAGGTTCAAAACGGCATAAGTCACAAAATGGTGTAAGGTTCAAAATGAAATTTTTTAAAGTGATATTTTGCAAAACTGCATAAGGTAAAAAACGACATAAGGATGAAAATGACATTTTTTTAGAATGGCATGTTTCAAAACGGCATAAGTTTTAAAATGACATAAGGTACAAAACGGCATAAGTCACAAAATGACATTTTTATAACCACAGGACTAGATTTTTTCTAATTTAAAAACACAAAATTCGAAATATGGGATACCCCATATACTCGTATACCATGGAAATGAAATTAAAAAATCAGTTATATGTACATATATCATTGATTTTTAATCAAAGTCAATTTTTTTAATAGATTTTATTACGCCTTGGTTATTTGATATACCTGTATAATAATAATATACAACAAGAAATTCAAAACTTCTTCTTTCTATATCCTCGTAATAATATACGAGACTTGTTTAAACATTTAAGTGAAGAAGTATAATATGTATATCTTTCAATATATTATAATACATATTATAAAGAATATAATTGTACCGAATCAAAAGTCAAATTTAAGATATTCAGATAAATAAGCTATAATCAATTGTATAGGTTTAATTTATATAAAAAAATATGTATAATACCATAGTCTATTTCATTTACTTCAAACTCATTTTTGAGTTTCAACCCTAACTTAAGAAGGTTTAAAATTTGGCCTTTATCTATAAAGAAAAAATCCAACTCCTTTTCTTTTGTCCATTCACTAAGATTTTAATCGAAACATCGATCTAAAGGTTCATTTTCATTAAACATCTTAACTTTCACTGTCATCGATTAAGAAATAATACAAAAGGTCTCGTCCCATAATTTTTATTTCATTTTCTACTTTATATTTTGAAAAATGTCATTTTGAACCTTATGCTGTTTTGTACTCTATGCCGTTTTGAAAAATGTCATTTCAAAAAATAAAATTTTGAACCTTATGTCGTTTTGTACCTTATACCGTTTTGAAAAATGCCGTTTTTAAAAATGTCATTTTGAACCTTATGCCGTTTTGTACCTTATGCAGTTTTGAAAAATGCCGTTTTAAAAAATGTCATGTTGAACCTTATGCCGTTTTGGAATATGCCGTTTTAAACAATGTCATGTTAAAATATGCAGTTGTGAACTGATCCCCTATAATGAAGATATTTTAAACACTGTAAATTATTTAAATTTTTCCTCATCAACACTCTGGATAATATATCAATACAACATTTATCACACTCATTACTCTTATCAATTAAAAATTCAATTCCTGATTGTAGTTTAAAACTTAAAGAAAATTTTTCTTCATTCTTATAACTTAGCATTTTACCAACGTTAATGAAGTTTTCTGTCGCCGGTTGAACTTAATAGTTAAGAGTTTCTTATCGCGCCGCGGTCTCGAGTTCGATTCTCGCCGTTGACCAAAAATTAGCATGCAACCGGATGACATAACAACGCGTTTGTTTGTAAAAACATTCGTTGGGCTGACCACCAACAATGTGCACCAATCGTTAAGAAACTGGTTCGTAAGGTCTCAGTTGAGATGCAGTAAGAGCCGTTTACGGCTTCTATGCCATATATTATTCAATGAAGTTTTTTGAACGTTGGACATTGATTTAAAAACATTATGTTTGCATAATGATAATGGTAAATTTTTTTACCCAGATATCCAAAATTGAATAAGTTAATTCGAACATTTATTTATTTTATTGATTAAAAATATCTACTATCTAATAAGTATGAAATCCTACATGAACTACACCTTCTAGAAGATCATGCATAATATCAACTGAAGGTTCATCGTTAATGCACCCAGAAACATGAAGAATGTAAATTTAAATTATACTTAACATTGGAATAAAAACTCCAATCGTACTTTCAATACAAGTATAAATCATACTTTCAACACTTTTCCAACTTTTAATAAATTCATTAATTTTGTATAAAAATTAATGAATTATAAATTGAATTAACGAATTTATTTTTAAAAATATTCAAAAAATTGTATTATTCATTCTTTTTTAAGTTTAACCAGAGATCTTATAATATAATAAAATCTCTGGTATTACTCATTCATTAAAATGCATTCCTTTTTATTCCTTTTGTACTAACGGGAATCAAATTTTGCAATCGGTTACGTTTTAATAATTGTAGATAGTGATGATCAACTATTTTATTTATTAAAGGATTGCCATATGCACTTTTCTATAACCCTAAACGTGAGTTGAACTTATTTTAAAAATATATTAAATTTATAATTAATTATCGAAATTCTTATATTAAGGTTTTGATATCAAGAGCCTAAATATTTACCGGAGGTAGAATTACGAAAATTGTCCAAACTGATTGAGCGAATCCAGCCCGATTTCGGGCTAAACTTTTGGAATGAACGAAGAAAATGGTAAATATATCAGAAACTTAATTTTCAATTCTCTTATTAATATATGTTAAATTAATTTTAGAATTGTATCCAATACTCAACATTGAGTGACATCTCGAGGTCATATATCAGTAGTAGTACTGAATAGAAGATCTCAAACTACTGTATCAGCAAGCAACATGTTGCAAAACTCTTTTTATTTGTAAGTTTAAATTTTAACAGTTTTTTTTTCAAATTATACTTATTTTGATATTATTTCAAATAATTTGAATATCCCCTCCCAAACTCTTATCGTGAGATACTTGAATTTCATTAATCTTCAAACGTGTGGTTACCACTACTGAAATCAATTGCTTATTGGTCTCGAAAACAAGAGATCAGATATTTGGTTTAAGACTCTTGATTTTGAGACCAACGGAAGCTGAACACAGTTCCAGTGAATCAAGTATCTTTCTCACTCCGTTGTTATTTCAATCACAAAGATATCATCTGCATATGCAAATAACCAAAAAAAGAAATGTCTTATGATAGCCAATAGTTATCTTCTGGTAACGTAGTTGTTTTTCTTCGGCTTCAACAGCACTTTACTGAAGTACGCCACTATCTTCTTCGATCCTATGCGATCGAACAGTTGCAGACCCAAAATTGCTGGAATTGGTATCGAGAATAAATAATTGTACCGGTAATGGATATGCTAATAAATACAAATACGTTGCATAACTTCTGCTTGAGCTAGATAAATACGAACATTGCATTGGCCTCCATCAGGCTCTTGGCGATGTTGGCAAAGCTTTCTACAAATTTCCGGTAGGACGCGCGTAATCCTACGAAACTTCGTGGTTTGTGAACATTCCTTGGTATCGGCCAGTCATAACGTCCAATATTGTATCTGAATCCGTGTTTATTTCGTTCTCTACAACGATGTGACCCAAATACTTTACTTCATCTTGGAACAGCCTGAATTTCTGTGGATTGAGCTTAATGTTTCCGTTCCTGATTCGTTGCAGAACTTCTTCCAAGTTGCCTAGATGTTCCTTTAACGTGCGATTCAGTATGATGATGCCATCGAGATACACATGGCAGGACTTCAATGTGGATCCATATAGAATGCATTATATTAATCTCTCGAAGGTTGCTTATGCATTGCGTAACCTGAATGGCATAACGTTAGATTCTCTCGATCATCGAGATTTTCTTCCACTTGCCAGTGCCAATTCTTCAGATCCAGTGTATTGAACCATGTTGCCCTTGACAACGTATCCATTGCGTCTGTGGCGTTTGAATTGGCATTTGACACTGTTTATTTTTATGATTCTAAAGCTGTTTATTCATTTCTTTGTGGTCATTTTTTCTTATATTTTCAGGTTATGCAGTCGCCATCTCTTGGTGAACATTATAGTATTTTCCCAAGTTTCATATTTGAATGTTTACAAATTCTTTATTACTATCGGTGTGCCAAACAAAAATATTGGAAAAATAAAGGAAATTTTCACTCAAAATAATTAACTCGCTTATCAATTAACCACGACGCACATCGTCAAGGATAACAAACAAAAAATACAAATTAACTTTATAATCAATAAATTAGTATTTAAATATAAAAATTAAAGTTTTAAATTATATAACGATAAAAATTTAGATATGTATTTAAATTAACGAATTTACACATATTGTATAAGATGACAATTTAAACAATATAAACTGCCACCACTTGTCACAATACATGGGGATGAAAACCTGACCCCCATTAAGAAGGACAGTGCCAAATGACAGTACGATACCCAAGACGTTACACGGCAATTTTTTTTTTTTTTTTTTTTTTTTTTTTTTTTTTTTTTTTTGCGGTTTTTACAGGCCATTATTGGCCCGTACCGTGTCAACAATCTGACTCCATCGGTTTCGATCACGAGCCAGCTCTTCAAACCGTTGTAGGCAGTTTGAAGATGCCAGATCGCTCTCTACGCCGTGGAGCCATCGTCGCCGACAGCGACCTCTTCGCCTACCGAAAGGCGGTTCTCCCTTAAAGGTTCGCTGTATCATTCGGTTTGGATCAGCACGCAGAACGTGTCCGAGCCAGCGTACTCGCTGTCCTTTAATTTCATGCACGATATCAGGAATTTGCATTAAATTCCTGATCTCGTGATTGAATAGAACTCGGTAAGTGCCATCGACGTCGCGTTTTGGACCATATATCACACGCATGATTCTTCTCTCGAATGTTAGAGCTTATCCGTATTTGCAAGATATTTTGATTTCAGCAGTGGACGTAGAGGATACAAAGCCCGATTGCCAGCGGCAAGGCGGACTCTGATATCCTCGCCCACACTATTATCGTGAGTGATGAGAAATCCAAGATACTTGAATCTCATCACTCCTTCAAACGTGTGGTTACCACTACTGAAATCAATTGCGTCCTGGTCTCTAAAACCCGAGATTAGATATTTGGTTTTTGACTCGTTAATTTTGAGACCAACGGAAGCTGAACACTGTTCCAGTGGATCAAGTATCTCTTTCACTCCGTTGCCATTTAATCCAATCACACAGATATCATCTGCATAAGCAAGAAGTTGATTGGATTGTCGGAATAAGATATTGTCCTGAGGTGTTTCACTTTTACGAAGGATGTATTCCAACATGAGATTAAAAAGTATCGGGGACAGCGCATCTCCTTGTCGAACACCGGAATTGATTGCAAAAGTTCTCGATAGCCTGTTCTCAACTTTAACACAGCATTGTGACTGCGTTACTGTCATTTTACAGAGATGTACATATTTTTTCGGTATTCCTAAATATTCAAGCGCATACCGTAATCTCTCTCGATTGATCGAGTCATAGGCTTGCTTGAAATCTAGGAATACCTGGTGTACATCGCGAGATGTTTCATAGTACTTGGAAAGAATCATCCGCAGCGAAAAAACTTGATCAGTGACTGACCGATTTGGACGGAATCCTCCTTGGTAGTCACCGACAATTTCCTCCGCTAGAGGAGTAATTCTTCCCAAGATAATGTATGACAGTAACTTATATGCTGTGCAAAGGAGAGCTATACCGCGATAATTCTCGCATTTCAAGCGATCACCCTTCTTGAAAATTGGGCATAACGCGGCCACTTTCCATTCTTCGGGCATAACTTCATTTCGCCATACCAATCGAACAAGGTCGAAAAGACAGTTCCACAAAGTTAGCCCTCCGAATATCAAGAGCTCTGAATTAATGCAATCAACTCCTGGTGAACGATTTTTCTTTAGTTTCTGCATGGCCATTGTGAATTCCTCATAGGATGGATCCTCAATGAACATCTCTGCGGTCTGTATTTGAGGGTATTCAAACACAGCTTGTGATACATGTGGAACATTAAGTAAATCAGAAAAATGTTCACGCCATGTATCGAGTACCGCATCGACGTTGACACAGAGGTTTCCATCCTGGTCCCGAATGGCAGTTGACCGAGATCTTAAGGTATGGTGCAATTCGGTGATTCCTTTAAAGAAACCACGCGAATTGTGCTCATTGCTGAGTTGTTGTACTCTTAAGACCTTAGCCTTCCACCATTCTCGCTTCTTCAGTCTACAAATTCGTTTAGCTGTCCTCCTAGCAAGAACTGCTTTGTTTTTCCTTGCGATTGTAAACCGAGTCTGCGCTTCATTATAGGCTATATTTCGTTGCTCAACAGCAAGACGACACTCCTCATCAAACCAATCATTTTTGGGCTTAGTTTTCACTATACCGAGAGTGTGCTGGGCAGCATCGACAACCGAGGTTTTCAATACTTCCCAGACACTGTTCACATCATCAGATTGGTAATTGGATTGCATAATGCTATTGCTGACAAGATCTTGATATTTTCGTTGCGTTTCTTCATTTATCAGACCTTCACAGGAGAATCGCGTTGTATATTCTCCTGTCCTCCTTGACTTGTACGAAAATTTCCATCGTAGCTTTGCAGCAACCATAAAATGATCACTGCCTACGAATTTTGTTGACGACCGATACGATCTCACGTCTTGGACAACCCGAGCCCGCCCTCTTGAAATCAACACATGGTCAATTTGGCTTCGGGATGTTTTACGTGGATGTGTCCATGTTTCTAAGTGGATGTTTTTATGAGGAAAGAATGTACTTGCTACTTTGAGATCATGAGCGATCGCAAAGTACATCATTCTTTCCCCATTCTCGGTCGCAGTTTCGTGTCGGGAGTACGGACCTATATTGTTACATAAGTCGGTCTGATTTCTGCCAGCTCTAGCATTAAAGTCACCAATCACCAATTTGACATCGTGCTCCGGTATAGAACCCATGAGATTATCCAGATTATTGTAAAATGAGTCTTTATCCTGGGATTGGCTTACATCAGTGGGCGCATGTATACATACAATTGACAGGTTGGCTAATCTCATGTGCAAGCGAAGCTTACACATTCGATTATCGACTGCTTGAAAGTCCAAGACAGCCTTTTTTACCTGTGGCCCAATGAGAAATCCAACCCCAAGATTTCCGAGGTCATCTCCACTGTGTAGCAACGTATAGTCTTGGGACACATGGTCTCCACTTTTAGGCCATCGAGTTTCTTAGAGAGCTACGAGTTCCAGCCGATACACTTTCATGCAGGTGATAAGGCCGTCCAACGCGCCAGGTTTTCTTAATGACTGCACGTTCCACGTGCCGATCCTCAATCTCGTGTCCGGGTACTTAAGCGGGGGTTCGTTTTTTTTGTTGTTTTGGCGGTATCCGATTTTTTTATTTTTGTTGACATTTTTAACAGTGATATTTTTTTTTACGGATGCGGGTCGTCAGCCCAGCGATCCAACCAGATTTAGTCGCCTCCTACGACAAGCTCTGGGTACTGTGGTGGTATTCTATGGGTCTCATGTTTCGTTCGTAGTATTTACGAAACACGAATGCCCCCAACCACAGGGCCTAACTCTAATACTACACACGGCTATTACTCTAATACTACAAGCAGCAGGAGTAAACGATATTTTGTTTGTAAATTTTCTGGGTTATTTTTTTTGTTTGTTGAAATTGTATGAGATCAATATTTCCTCAAATGTTTCAACATTGTTTCGGAATCATCTCTTTTTAGCATTATTTCTTTGTTTTGTTTGCGACTACCATAATCAATCGATCAAATGGCACTTCAAGATAATTACTGAATTTAATTTGCGTTTGATTTCATTGCGTTTCGGTTTTAATAAATACATATATATATATATATATATATATATATATATATATATATATATATATATATATACATAATATATATATATATATATATATATATATATATATATATATACATATATATATATATATATATATATATATATATATATATATATATATATATATATATATATATATATATATATATATATATATGTATATATATATATATATATATATATATATATATATATATATATATATATATATATTTATATATATATATATATATATATATATATATATATATATATATATATATATATATATATATAAATATATATCTTTCTGTCGTTTGCGTTGTAAATTTTTGTTAAATATTATTTTAACAGAGAATAAACAGCTGGAAAATCCCTTAAGCAACATAAAAGGAACAAAAACCGATAACCCAATGAAATGAATCCAATTTCGGTAAACCGCCAGTTAAATACTAAAAATTCACCGAATTCAATGGCCGAGATGGAATTAAAAATCCAAAATGAGGTACGACGAGCATTTCCGGATCAGCTATCATCCCTGATCAGCAAATAGCCACAACCCATAGGGTCTATTGCAGCCGTTACTATTTAATAACTACCTCTAACTACACAAGACCCACGAATTTGGTTTAACGTTAATGAGTCGCAATTCATGTTAGGAGGGATATCATCAGTAGTCACAAAACAACACGCAAATTCGAAAAGACCAAAAGGTGTGGTTATTGCCGTCGTATCAGGAGCTACGGGAATAAGATGATAAGCTCTACCTAAATTTTGAAGAAAATATTATTTCCATGTAAAATCATGGAAAAGTTTTGAATGTGGAGTGTCGGATAGCGGTCTGGAATAGTATAGCTTTACGGCGAATCGGACCGTGGTCTTGATACTGGTAAATGCCCTTCAGTAACACTATGATGTACCACGGAATGACAAACTGTTGAATTATAATTTGGCTCCGCTGTTAGTGAAGGAAATTTCTTCAAAAGCGTGCCATAGCCATTGTCGATTGCGTAAACAATCGGTGTGGGAGTATTAACACGCACCGTAGTGGCATGTATTGATAGCTGAGTCGCTGAATCAATAAACCGTTTTCGCTTAAGGTCGACTAAAAGGCCAAATTTACTTAAAAAGTCAGCCAATAATCGGACGATTCACTGCTGCCAAAACAAATGCATCAGTGAAATTACGTTTAAGTCCGATATTCATCTGGAGCATTTTAGTTCCATAGGTGTTAATTTTTGTACCGTTGGCGGCTGCTAACACTAGATCGTGTGATTTTAAATTCTATAAACGTCGGACAGGGAGCACCGAAAGGTCAGCTTCCGTGTCAAAAAGAAAAGTCAGGTTGTTTATTACGTCATTTATAAAGAGGCCGCTGTTTTTTAAGGTTGAGAGTGCGGCCGACTCGACCAGGATATTTACAAGTTTTTTGGATCACTACCTGCTTGTAGCTTAAATGCACAAGGTTTAATACATATGTGAGCTCGTTCTTTGTGGTGTAAATGATACCAACAAAGCTGGTTCGGATTGTTTGAACCAGAATATTGCCCTTGATTATTTGAGCGAGTACGAGATCGTGAACGTGATCGAGAGCGTGAACGTGATCGGGGTATTGGCCGTGCAAATTGTCTGCCGCGTTGGCCTGACGACGGAGTACTATATGGTCTCTCAACGGCGTGTAAGTTTGGTTGCTGCAGCCTGATGCTTTCGTGCATGCGATTCGCGACCCTTGCTAGAGTCGATAAAGGAGTCGGGTTGGGCAGCTAACGCAATTCTAATTAGCTCGTGTAAGTTTCGGGTCCAAAGTGACCTAATAACTGGGACACCGAAATTATTCCCTGCCAGTTTCTCGATATGACTGAGGTTTATGGTCGCCAAAATCCTGTCTCCTGAGCAATGCCTCTAGCTGCCTTTCGTCCGATGGCGCGAGATGGTTTAATAAAATGATTGCATAACCGATATGTCTGCAACTACGATAGCTAACACATTTCTCCAAAATTATGTATAACGTTTTGGGGTTCCTCTTGACATAACTACGGATCAAGGAACGCAGTTTGAGTCCAAACTTTTTAGTGAGTTAACAAAACTCCTTGGCTCACATCGGATACGGACAACAGCTTATCATACTCAAGCTAATGGCATGGTTGAACGATTTCACCGCCAACTTAAAGCTTCTCTAAAGGCCAGAGGCAGTACAATCCATTGGAGTTCCGAATTACCACTCGTTTTACTTGGTATTCGAGCAATGGTTAAAGAAGATCTGAAGCACTCACTTGCGTAGATGATCTATGGCCAAACAATTAAGTTACCCGGTGAGTTTTTCGTCGAAAATCCTCTTCCGTCTTTGCCACCAACCGACACAGTTGTTAATCAACTTCGCACCACCATGCTGAATCTCATCCCCACTTCAACAAGACATGCAAAACAAACAGATATTTTTGTTCCTAAATCGCTCGAAAATTGCGATTATGTGTTTGTTAGGATTGATAGAGTTAGAACAAATTAATATAATAAATGGTTAATATAAATACATGATTTATAATATAATATATTATAAATAATTAAATAAATTTAAATATAACGAAAACAAAAGTGTTATATCGTCAAATCAAGCATATCTAGTTAACACAGGCGCGAATATATCTGTCAAACCAGCAACAACAAGCGATCAGCGGAAAAATAACCCTGATTTTTATCTATATACGGCAAATGGAGCAAAATTGAACCTTTGGAAGCAGGCAAATAAATTTGGATCTAGGTCTAAGGTGACAATTCACCTGGACATTTATAGTGGCGGAAGTAACAATACCAATCATTGGAGCTGAATTATTCGACCAATCCGACATTTTAGTTGACATTAAGCACGGCAAACTAATAGATCCATTGACTTCATTAATCTCAATCACCAGTTAAGTTCACAACAATGTAGCCACCGTTCAATTAATTCTTATAAAATCGATAGCGAAATCCTTCCGCTGTTATTTAAATTCGAGCATATCATGCGCTCAAAAATCCAATAAACACCAAGTCACTCATCATATCGTGACCCGTGGTCCTCCAGTTTTTGCCAAGCCTAGAAGATTCAGTACCGAAAATCTGGAGATAGCATAAAAAGAGTTCGACTACATGATCAAGCAGTGCATCTGTAGACGTTCCGGTAATCCTTGGACCAGCCCGTTTCACCTTGATCCCAAACAAAACAGTGAATGGTGTCCATGTGGAGATTATAGGGCACTAAACAACGTCACAGTACCGGATCGCTATCCGATTCCATATTTACAGGATTCTACTCTCCAAAAGTTTATTCGACGGTCGATTTAGTAAGAGCATACCAAAAACTTCCAATGGAGAAATCAGACATACCTAAAACCTCAATTTTTGCACTGTTTTGACTGTACGAATTCACTCGTATAAAGTTTGTTCTAAGAAATGCGAGTAATTCTTTTCAGCGATTTATGCATTCCATCCTACAAAATTTAAATTTTTGTTTTTTGGATGACATATTGGTGGCATCGAAAACCACAGTCGAACATTTAAACATTTAACATTTAAACCATTTAGAAATTATTTTTACTAAATTAACCACGACGCACATCGTGAAGGATAACAAACAAAACATACAAGTTAACTTTATTGAATATTAATATTTAAATATAAAAATTAAAGTGTTAAATTATATAACGATAAATATTTAATTTAAATTTACGAACTAACACATATTGTGGGATTACAATTTACACAATATAAATTGCCATTACCTGCCACAATACATGGTGATGAAAACCCGACCCCCATATGTCATCGATTCGTAGTAATAGGTCTCTCTTAACTCTCTTTGATCGTTCAACTTTCGGTATTGCACGCAAAACCTTATCGATCTATCTTTCTTCTTCACTAATAACACTTCACTAATAAATAAAACTAATACGGACTCTTTGGTGTTGTAATGACTCCTTCTTTTTCCATCTTTGTCAACACATCTAAGAGTTCGGTTTGTTTAGCAAACGGTAATCTTTTCGGTGGTTACTTGATTGGGAGAGTATTCGGAAACACGTTGTTCAGTTTCTGCCCCTCCTGACAACTGATAATCACGTTCACCGGCTGGCACTTAGCAATTTGTTCACCTTTGCTGATAGTGAAATTTTTATATTTATAAGGACACAAAATATGTTTTGTTTGTATGTAATTAATTGGGAACAATCGAAAAAGTTATGGTATGGGTACGACTGACTGTACGAAAATATACGTTGAAATTCAGAACGTACATATATATTATTAAATATTCCAAAACAAATTGACCGTAAAATTAATATTGGTTAATAGATAGGCTTGATGCGATATAGATTCAGACAACAATAAAAACTTCTAAAATTCTTAGTTCAATTTAATTTGTTTTTCTACCATCTGTTTTCAACCATCGGAAAAAATACCCCAAAAAACCTCAAATTTACCCGCTACAAGAAACATATTTTATTTTGGAATGTATTGAATATAAATAAATGTTTAATTACGTGGAAAATGATTTTAGCAATGATTTTTTCTACCTTTATTTAATAACATTAGAAGTTTGATTTTATGCTTACATTCTTTTGATGAGGAACAAGTCGTTGTATGTTTCATCTCTCTTTTTAATCCACGCCATAATTTTGAAACAATAAGTGAATATGCAAGTCCCATCGCCAATAGTGGCAAGAGAAGTAATGCAATGTCCAAAAATATAACATATGTTCTTTCGGAACTTCGGCTTGGCCATACTTCACGACATTTGTTTGCTCCTTCACTTCCACCAGCTGAAAGTAAAAAGATATACAAATAATAAAAAATGAGACGAGCGCAATTATATTGAACTTGAAATGCTGAAATCAAATACAATCAAAATCCCATTTTAATATATTAATTGCACAAACTGAAAAAAACACTATATATTACCCGATTTGATGTCACAGAAGTATATTGTGCAATAAAATTGAAGGTGAAAATCCCCTAAACAGATATACATTGTAAAACTTTTTATCGCATAAAAGTCAATCGAATAATTGTCAAGGTTGAATTTTTTCAAATTCTTGTAAAGCATGGTAATCGTTATAACTACTGTGTTTCGATTTCGGTATCGATAAAATCGGAAATTTGTGAATTCGGAAATTGATAAAATTTTAATTAAAAGAAAGGTATTGAGAAACAATTTAAATTACACAGTTTATTTTCATGAGAAAGACAATCATTGTAGATATGAGTTTACTATTTTTTGACTACCAAACTTGTTGTTTGTAGATCACACGAATGTTTGGATTGGTAAATGTATAAACACTGTGAAATTTGGATATATAAGGGATTTTTTAATTAAGCTTTATACTTTATAGTCGTCGATATAAGGAACTTAATGTTCGGAAAAGTTTACTCTTGGTTTTTATTTTTTCTATTTTATTTTTTTTTTTGTTATTTTTAAAAAATTATATATTTTTATGAAATTTTTTCAAAAAATGTTCTTTATAATAAAGTATGTAAGTTGACAATTGTGAAAAACTTAACTTATAACTAAGCAATCGTGAGATTTAATTTTATAAAGCAATATTATGTGCAATATTTTTTAAAAAAATAATTTTATCAACACTATTCCATTATAAATTTACATTTACATACATCAGATATTTGATATATCGTCAAAGTGATTTTTGAAAGCTATAATTTGTTTTTTTTTAAATAATTTTAATTATAAAAAGTGTAGTCATTAACCATCTTAAATAACTCGACAAAGATTTTTTTTGTTTTGTTTTACTTTAACTAAAAGCACTGCTTTTTTAGTTAAAGTAAAACAAAACAAAAAAAATCGTAAAAAAACTATTGTTGTGCATATAAGTTCTATAGTGAAGTGTGAACATTTAATGATATTGACCTAGAACTTGGGTCATTATACTTGGTCTGCGTCTGCACCAAATCGATCGGCAGTACTTAAAGTTTGGCCATGTAGGAAAATTCACCCTCATCGATGTTTGACCCCATGAATTCGGTGAAGGGTCCATCATTACAACACACAAATGCTAACGCCGTCGGCTTGGGCAACTTTATGAGCACAAGCGACAATCCATTTAAAAAAAGTAAACTAATCATGAGATCTCCTATAAGGCCACGAAGTTTCTCTGTAGAAAACTTAGCCAAAACAAAAGAGTCTCAGCAGAGTAACAGCAGTTCCCAACAAATATCAGGGAATGATTTAAATGAGAAAATAATAATATCATTACAAGCTGAATTAAGGGAAGCACGAAATGAAATCCATCAATTAAAACTAATGATAGATCAAAGTCACCAAAAAAACAAATGATTTTACTATACCTGATTCGAGCGAAGAAGAGGAAATAGTAGCACACGAAACAGCATGGCTACTACCAAAATCCAAAAAGAGGAAGCGAATATCAGAAAAATGTAATCAAGGTGGTACTTTATCAGACAAAACTGAAAAAGATCCAACTCAAAAAACCAAAACTCAGTCCGAAAAAACATCTCATCAGCAAAGTATGTAACTTTCCAAAAAATTAAAGAACCTAAAAAAGGTAAACAAATTCCGCCTCCTGTAGTACTTAGCAATGTGGCAAATTACTCCGTCATTAACAAGTCATTACAGGATAACAGCATCAATTTCCAAGCCAAATTGATGAACAACAAGCAACTGAAAATAAATGTAGTCACCGAGACAGATTATAGAAATCTAACAGAATACCTAAACGGTTCGCAGCAACAGTGGCATTCTTATGGAAATAAACATACACGACCGATAAGGGTTATGGTTAGAAATTTGCACCAATCATGCGACCCAGAAGATATTAAGAGAGAGTTGAGTGAAAGAGGTTTTAAAATCCTTGATGTCGTCAACAAAATTAAAAAGACTAAGCAAGGGGATGAAGAACTAAGAATTCCACTTCCATTATTTATGCTGACCTTCGATAACAAATAAGATATTCAAAAAATTTATGAAATAAAACATATGTGCCATATGGGTGTAAAAATTGAAGCGGTTAGAAGTAACCGTGCAATTCCGCAATGTAAACGTTGTCAGCGATATGGCCATACTCAAAAGTACTGCCAACACGAACCTAGATGTGTTAAATGTGCTGAGAAACATTTAACTATTTCTTGTGAGAAACCCAAGAATACTGCAGCAAAGTGTTCAAACTGTGCACAAGCCCATCCTGCAAATTACCGAGGATATCTGGTAGTGAGAGAACTTCAAAAAAGAAGAAATAATCTAAGTAAACCAACGAATTTACAAAAAAATCAACCATCAGAATCGTTTAGTCATCATGTAAGAGGTAGTTTATCATATGCGCAAGTAGCTGAGACAGGAAAGGTCAGTTCCGGACCAAATTTGAACCCTACTCATTCGATTACTATGATGGAAATGATGCAAAATGTTATGAATGCTATAAACAACCTTTCTGAAAGGCTACAAAGATTGGAGCAGAGAAATTCTGCTTTATTATACTAATCAACTCTCTCAAAATGATATACCAAGAAAACCTGAGAATTGCTACTTGGAATGCTAACGGTATTAAAAATAAAAAGCATGAACTAGAAGCGTTTTTAAAAATGCAAAATATCGATGTGTGTCTGATATCTGAGACCCACTCCACCAGGCAATCTTACCTTAAAATTCACGGTTACCAACTTTATGAAACAATTCATCCGGATAATCAAGCAAGAGGTGGAACTGCTGTTATAATAAAAAAAAATATATTAAACACCGTGAATGCCAGAATTATCAATTACCCGAAACCCAGCTTACCATAGGATCAGTGTATTGTCCACCTAGATATAACCTGAAGAAATTGAACTATTTGAATATCCTTTAAAGTTCGATGGTAGATTTATACTAGGGGGTGATTTTAATGCAAAGCATGTTGATTTTGGATCTAGGCTTACAACAACCAAAGGTAACGAACTTAAAAATGCAATAGTAGAAATGGGATGTAACGTCCATTCCACTGGCAAGCCAACATATTGGCCCACGAATGCAGGTAAAACTATTGATCTACTGGATTTCTTTATATCAAAACAAGTTTCATCAAATTTTATTGAAGTAGAGGATAATTCAGATATGGACTTTGATCACTAGCAGTGATACTTTCCTTAAGCGACAAGATAATTAGAAAGGAAACGAGACCAACTCTTGCCAATAAATCAACTGATTGAGCGAGCTTCAGATCTAAAGTAGAAAACAAGATTAACTTACAAACACGACTAAAAACTATTCAGGAAAAACCAAGAAGAAGAGGTAGAAAATTTCACCGATATTATTCAGATTACCGCTTGGAATAATACTAATGGAACATTATCCAAAACCATTGGTAAAAATTACCCAAGAGAAATTCGGAATCTTGTCTTAGAAAAAAAAGCTAGGAGAAAATGGCAACAAACAAGGAGTCCATCTGATAAGACGATTCTAAATAATAAATCACAACAGCTTAAGCGAGAAATTCAGAAGCTAAATGAATAATCGTTTTCTTTGTATATCTGGGAAAATTGACCGCTGATGAAGATACGAACTACTCACTATGGAAGGCAACTAAAAGTATAAAAACCCCAATTACGCAAATCTCTCCTATTAAGAGAAATGATGGCTCGCGGGCTAGGGATAACAAAGCAAAAGCTGAAGAATTTGCTAACCATTTGGCTGATATTTTCAAACCGAATGAGATTGAATCGGATATTTAATCGAAAATGAAAGTTGCAATTATGAGGGTGGAATTTCTCTAACAACCCAAAAAGAAGTTACCAGTGAAATACAATTCAATCTGAAGTCAGCAAAGGCACCTGGATATGACCTTATAACGGGAGAAATTTTAAAGCAACTACCAAAGAAAGCTATCGCTAAACTAACTTACTTCTTTAATGCTGTTATTAGATTAAGACATGTTCCTTCGGTCTGGAAAGTTGCGGAAGTTATTATGTTACCGAAACCAGGTAAACCGCCTAATGAAGCTAAATCGTATCGTCCGATATCACTGCTCCCTATCATTTCAAAGCTAATGGAGAGACTACTCTTGAAGAGAATGAAACTAATAATAGAAAGTAGAGACCTAATACCGGGTCACGAATTTGGGTTTAGATGAAAACATTCTACAATTGATCAGGTTCACAGAATAACAGACATTATAGAAAAGGTGTTAGAAGAAAAACAAATTTGTTCGACCTTATTTCTGGATGTGGCAGCAGCTTTCGATAAGGTATGGCACGAGGGTTTAATACATAAACTTAATGCTATGCTTCCGGGGCCATATATTGATCTTTTGAGATCATATTTATCTGAAAGGCTTTTTAGAGTAAGACAAGAAGATGAGTATTCTGAACTGAGAGAGATAAGGGCAGGTGTTCCACAAGGCAGCGTTCTAGGTCCAGTCCTTTACCTACTATATACAAGTGATATACCACAGCCCGACCACGTAAGCATAGCAACGTTTGCTGACGGCACCGCGATACTATCAACAGAGCAAACTGTGGAAGAAGCGGCGAATAAACTTCAATGTTTAAGTGATGAAATTCGCCAGTGGACCAAGCGATGGAAAATCAAACTTAATGAATTAAAATCTGCCCATGTCAACTTTATGAATAAATCATTGGTTAATCCGCCGACAATCAGCTTAAACGATGTGATGGTGCCGAACGTGAACTCTGCTAAATACTTGGGTATGACTTTGGATGTTAAACTCAAATGGATAGAGCATGTGAAGAAGAAAAGAAAAGAGCTTGATCTTAAATATAGACAATTGTACTGGCTAATTGGGCAAAGGTCAAAATTAAGCATATGCAACAAAATACTGATTTACAATCAGGTTCTTAAGCCGATCTGGCTATATGGCATTCAGCTTTGGGGCTGTACTAAGAATACTAACATTAAACTTATACAAAATTTCCAGAATAAGGTACTTCGGAGTATAGTCAATGCACCCTGGTACATTCGTAATAGTGATTTGTATCGTGATTTGGAGATTCCAGATATAAAACTCGAAATAAAACGATTTGCATCGAAGCATGAATCAAGACTAATGGAACATTTCAACGCGGAAGCCTCTTGGCTACTGGATAATGAACATTAGGTTAGGAGACTTAAAAGAACCAAACTCTTCGGGCTCGTTAGTATGTGAGCAGCTACCTACCAACGAAAAGGCACTGTGCATCGCTGGACCAACAGTGACCACATTATATTTTAGTTTGTAAGAATTCAGGTGTAAATTGATGATTAGTCTGGAAAGATTCGTTTCAATAATATAATAAAAATAAAAAAAAATTTACATACATTATACATTTTCTTATCTTTTTGCTTTTATTTGCGGCGATACTCCAGATTTCATTTTCTCAATTCGCGTCGTTTATAAGAGACACATAAATATCTCAAGATTTTCAGAACCAATCTTTTCAAAAACGAGATTTTGAAAACCAAGACTATCAAATCCAAAAATTTGAAAAACGTGATTTTAAAACCGAGAATGTAAAAATTGAACTTTTGTAATTATATGTAAAACTACTTTTGATGTAAGAGTTGGACCTCGACGGATTATTACGAAAGCTGGCATTCTTACAATCGAGAGAAGAATCATGCGCGTGATATATGGCTCAAAATGCGACGTTGATGGCACATACCGAGTTCGTTTCAACCACGAGACCAGTTATTTAATGTAAATTCCTGATATCGTGCTCAAATAACAGCGAGTACGCTGGCTCGGTCACTTTCTGTGTGCTGATCCGAACCGAATGATACAGCGGTCTTTGAAAGTAGAGCCGGCTTTCCCAAGAAGACGAGATCACAGTCGGCAACGATGACTCCATGGCGTAGAGAGCGATCTGGCATTTTCTGGCGGCCCTTACTGCGTCTAACTGAGACCTCACGAACCATTTTAACGATTGGTACACATTGAAGGTGGTCAGCTCACCGAATGGTTTTACACACAATCGCTTTTTATGTTAAGCACCGATGTTATATATGTAAAACTATCAAAGTAATTTTATTATGAATGTCAGATGTGTCTGATCAACCTTTTTGGCCATGTTATGTAGTCTGTGTGTTTATCTTTATCTTTGACATCTGTCTTTATCTTTTGAATCTGTGGTATCTTTTGCGGTCCGCTTATTTACATTCTACTTTACGCCATTAAGGCCAAATCGAGGACGTACGGCTATAGGTCCGATTTAAGTAGAACCTTTTGTGCATTGCATAGTAGCCTATAGTACTGACATGAAAGATGGGTTGATTCATACATTATGCTTTCCAACAGGGAGTCATAGATGTGTTCATTAACCACCGATCATAATCAGATGGTGAAAAAACCTTTTTGCATCCTGCTCCTATCAGGATTGGGAAACGGTATTTCTCACTCCAATTACCACAGCTTTAACCACTGCGCCATTTGGGCGGACGTATTATGTTTTCTTCGTTTTATTGTTATGTAATTAATAAAATTATTTCACTGAAGCTACAATAATTTAGATTCGAAATTAAAAGAAAAACTGTGCGGTTAGATTTAAAAAAATGTGCAGCTCTTAAAGGAAAACTTTTAGGTGGATATCACATTCACATATAAATATTTGACTGTGTATTCAATATCTCATATGCATATTGTATTTTAATTTATGTTTTATTAAATTTTAAATTATGATATTTAGGTAATTGATGTTCTAATATAAGTATGTATATTCAACATTTTATGTACATAAAATTGTAAATAAATCAAATATATAATATTTTATTCTAAAGAATTATATCAACAAATGTGATTTTTACATTGATTATTCTGGAAAAGTGTAAAATGTACCTCATCCAAAAGAAAGATCGACTTAAAAGTGGTATGCTTACGGTTCTGTATTCTAGATGGCTTTGGTATAACTCGCTACAGCTTTAGTCAAAGCCGAAGCTGCAAATGGAGAGGAAATCTCGGAGTATTAAAAGGAGGTGGCATTACTCCTGTAAGATAACAGACATAATTGTCATGGATATTATTTGGCCCAACAACAAAATTATCTGGCACCTTATCATCGAAAGTTCTAGTGCTGCAAATGGGTTTAGAAAAACAAATTCATAAGTTTAGGCAGTTATTAGAAAATTCCAATAATCCTGAAATCAGGCACAGAATATTCTGTGGAAGAAATTCAACGTGAACGAAAATAACAAGCATATACAGTGAGGTTACCTCTTATTGATGGTTACTTTTTACATTAGTAAAGTCGCCAAGTCACGCATCATCAAGACTTACAAAAAGAGCGTAAATTAATTAAAAGAACCCAGCAAAAAAGAATTATAAAAGTTTTATAAATGAGTATAAAGCCTTATATCATATAAAGTTGACAACGGCAAATCAAGATTCAACAACTCAATTTTAATAAATTGGTTTCCCTTTACCCATTTCTGGATGACAATAGTTAAAGGAAGGTTAAACATTACAATTCTGAACTTTAATCAAAAATATCCTGCAATTGTACGATCGAAAAATCATTTACTCGTAAGTCACTAATAATATACAACTTATATAGTAATACAATGCATGCACACCTTTAACTTTAGCCAATATCAAACAGAAATTTTGGATTATCAAGGGTACCAGAATACTAAAATGTTTAAAATGTACGAGACTGAAAATGACCTTAACACAACAGTTAATGAGAAATCTATACGAAATTTTAAAACAACAATTACAAGGCCATTTGCTAACACAGTCGTCGATTATACAGGATCGATAATAGCTAGTGATTTAACAGGACAAACATTCATAGCTGCCTATAAGCAATAAGCGTTAAAACCGGTTAAACATCTTATAGTGATAACGGTATAAATTTTGTATCAGCAAAAAAGATATTAAAACACAATATAAGCTTATAAGCTGCAGAGTATAATGAACAAATATACAACGAACTTACAAAATCCGAAGGCTACTGGCATATTCACCATAGGGAACTTTGGAAAACTGGAGTAAAATCAATAAAGTACTATTGTACTCATACAATGGTACTTTATTGGTTTTACTTGTACTGATGGGGGGCATTGTACTCATAAAAGATGATCAGCAATGGTCACTACATAGGCAAAATAGTACAAACGCATGAAAGAAAGTATGATTTAGTATGTGTTATAAGCGTGTAAACAGGAAAAAACACAATCAAGTGACCAGCGACCAAAATATAAATTATCCATTGTAAATATAAAACAACTGAAGCCATTAAGTCCAATAAATCAGTTGCAAGAGACAAATCATTCAAACAAAATAGCAACAGAATTATATAAAAGCAAGGGCCACAACAAATGTGAACAACCAGATTAAGCACTTATTGAATCGTTCAAAATTCAAGTAATCAGCGTAATAATAAGCGATTAGTGGCATCAACGTCCCAAATCACCATATCAAAATGCACGATATATCCTGATATTTATTTTGATAAAATTGATCAGACCAATTTAATCAATAACGAATGGAGAATAATAGCATTCTATAATTTAATAACGTGCTGGGCAGACATTTAAACCATCTCGACATCAAAGAACAAAATCAGATACTAAAGATTTTAGAATAAAACGAAAATTCTCGTCAACGAAGATCATCGTTGGACTTTGTTGGCATACTTGTTAATAAACTTTATGGTGTACTCGATCAACGTCCAAAATATATGCACATGATCCTTCAGACCATGTTGGAAACGATGAAACTACGTTTTTCCTGTCAGCAGTGATGGACACTTTCAGAGAAGTACACCACTCAAGCCAAGTAACACGACACAAAACCAATTCCACGACCAAATCAACCAAATAATTGTAACCTTGCCGTGCAAGATATACCTTATCGCCAAAGAGTATTGCTGCCTTATGTAGAATCATTACTGTACCATAAAAGTGCAATAAACGATAACCTTCAAAGTAAAGATTCCTTTGGTGCATAGAACCCGATATACATTATTTAATATCATACCGGTGTCCACATTAAATCATCAAAAGTATGTATATATCCAACTATCTATAAGCTATCTAACAGGATCAATACTTACCGCTCAGTTTTGAGGAGTTCAACGCTTGTTAATACCTTGTTCTTACGTCAGTGTATCAATATATGATAGAGTATCAATATAATTCCAATATAAGCAATTGTGAAATTCAGTTGCTGAAACAGGCTAATTCGTAAGGTGATGATAGTCCTCTTAAATATCTAGCAACTTGTTGGTATTTAACAAGTTGCTAGATATTTAAGAGGACTATCATCACCTTATGAATATAATGATCTTCGTAGCAAGCAACAGTACAACTGTTAATATAATTTGTTAAAGTAAAAGCGGTAGCCCACTCTCAGGATACAAAATATTCAGCAGTGAATTTAAGCTCTGCTTTATACCACAGTTCAACTTTAGCGGGCAAATAGATATAACACAAAATATAGCTAAGCCACAAAATCAAGTTCAGGAATCAAGGCTATTGAAAACACCATTCAAGAAAACAAAAAAAAAAGTATAGTCCTCCATAGACAATAAACTTCCATGATTACCATCACTATCTTGCTGGTTGTGTGGATCTTCATACCGAGTGGACGTGTTTTTGTCTGCTCGGTGTTTCTATAATTAAATTAAATAAAATAAATGCGTTGTGTGTGTGTGTGTAGTTGAAAATCTAATTACAGATGAGTATCGCTATTATTTTATATTATTATATTACATTTCATTATATATTATTACATAGTATTATATTTTATTTTATATTTTATTTTATTATATTATATAGTCTGTTCTTGTTTCTTCGTTATATATTATAGTATATAACGTTTTGTCTTTGTATTCTATATACATCATTTTCATATCCACATCACAATATTCCGTTGGAAACGATCGCATGCGATATGACTTTCGTTCTGTCTCGTTTAGTTACCTGATTCCCCATCCCATAATTCGCTCATCATATAGAACGCTATATATTCCCCTTTCCTTTAAACAATTTTTAATATGTATTTTGTTTTATGTATGTATCAAAGCATACAGTAAAAGAGATTTTGGAGATTTAAATTTAACGCGATCACTGCCATTGTGCGATCGTTGTAATGGCAACTATATATACATTCAATGTAATTGGCGACTTACATTTTATTTTTATAAACGTTGGTATTGTGTATTGTGTGTGTTATATATACATCATTATTTGATGTTGAAAACGCAAATACATACATTACAGTCTACATTTGAACGTCCTAGGTACAAATATTATGTATATAACATATTTTTCGTTTCGTTCATCAAAACTCCTATCCTTCTCTTTCCTATGTTGGTTAGAGAATTTTTGTTTGTTTTATTTTATTTTTTGTGCAGGTGTTCACTTGCACGGAAAAAAAAGAACAACAAATTGTTTTAAATATATATATATTCAAGTATCCCTCGTTTAACGCGGTACTTATGCAACGCGTTTTCAATATAACGCGATTTGAAATCAAAATATGTTTCAGTACAACGCGAAAATTCTTCTTTTATAGCGCGAATCTATTTAACGCCCAAAGCACTTTTCATGAGATATAATGTTTTTAGACAGTGAAACAGATCAGTCCTGATCCTGAACAACAAAATGAAGTTTGTTTATTAACTTTTAATTTTTTCAGTTTGTTTTTAAATATTATAATACACATGTTCATACATTTATATCGGGAAATACAGAAAACCTTCCATATTGATGGATTTGCTATTCAACAGTTTTTGAAACGATGCTTTCAGATTTGTATCTTATATCAAATTTGAACTAAAGATTATATCTATAAGACTATTGAGGTTTTAATGTAGTGCCATATATATTAATGGTAGAGGGGACTGAAGATTGTTTTAATACGATCTACGATCACTACCACTATACGATCATTATATAATATATATGATCGGTAAAATTACCTATTTGTTGGTAAGATTTGAATTGGCTAAAATGTTGAAGTTCGATTTAGCAGATGCTTGTTCATATATTAGGATAATCGTGTTTTAAAGGACCGGTTAACATTTCTCTTGATTTTATTTTGTCAATAAAGTCCACAATTTTGCTCTTGGGTGTATATATGTACCACGGTATGTTGTACTCTTAAATAACTTTTGTCTTTATTTCGTTGGTTTAATTAAATTAGTGTTTTTGGAAAACACTTATTTATTTAAATAATTTTGTTTTCTTTATTCATATGAGTGTAAATGAATAAGATTTCTTGAGTGGCATTCTTAACATTGGATGGGGATCACTTGACCGGTGGTCTCGACCAGAGAGTTTATTTTACTTTAATAAGCAGCTTCTTTGTGCTGTATAATAATTCTATTACAAACTATTAATCTTTCTGAATCGGACGGCCGCTTTGGTGATTTTTTTCATTGAACTGTAGTGTGTTATACAAGAATTCTACTTTTGTGTATTGTGTGATTGTTTGTTGTAAAATCTTAAAACGGACATAAAGATAGAATGTGTGGAATGGAATGATCGATCAGGTTAGCTAATTATGACCGCACTAAACTATTTATTTATTTAAATAGTTTCCCTTACAAACGAATTGACAATGTATTAGATCATCATATTGTATATAGAAATGCTGTCGGGTCATTACAAAAATGTATATTCCCCACGCGTTAGATGGTGATGGATTGGGAATTATAGGGACACATCTTTAAATACAGCATATGATGAGATGACCCAAAGATGTTTTTTAAAATACTCCAGTTTAACTGTTGAGGCGATACGAATACATATGATGAATTTAGAATGGTCCTTACCTATCCAACTAACAATAATAACAAACTCAAATCCAAATGTGAAAATGATTATACTAACAATATATAATAATTTACTAATATGTAGTTAGCAATGACTCTGCTGTGGATTATCACCTTAGTCGTTTCTGTGATTGTTTCCTTTTCCTAAACCTTATATGTTGAGATGCAAGCAGGGACTGGGCCCGCATAATTTTGGAATAAAAATTCTCAGATATCTATTTGGAACTCTGCTGAATGTACTCCAGGATTATGGTAACAATCTCAGATTCACCGTAACTGGTTGGCTTGTACTTCTCCTATCATATCATATCATATCATATCATATCATGATTACCATCACTATCTTGCTATATACTTATTAATACTAGTAATTTTAATCGATTCCGAAAAATAAATAAATTTATCAAGTAGAAGCTCTCCTGCCACACTAGGCTACTAAACAGCATATTGACTATTGATCATTCCGACCAATAAGGCGAGAAAATGTTCTAATACAACAATAACTATTATAACAAACTTCCATCGTATAACTTACATACTGAATGGCATTTAACTACACATATTTTGATTACGTCGTCAATGTACTTTTTTCTTTTAATTGAAACACATATTCAATTCACCGACTTCTGATCGTCGTGATGGTTTTATTACGATTGACGAATATTTTTTATCGCTTCCCTTTGTATGTTTTTCCCTTTGTATAACTTCATACTCGATATATTCAAACTTTAATCTAATTATTCGTTATCTGATGTTTCTTACGCTCGGCGTAACAATCTGGCAAATTGAGGAACATCAATATTCTTCTCCATTAAGAGCAGTATGTTATTATGTTCATACAACTTGGCTTTATACAAATGTTCACAATAAAAATCCAGCATTTGCTCAAGTAAACTGCGAAAACCTTATAAAAACTTAAAAGAGGAAACTAAGGAAAACGAGCATTGAATGTTGTAGTCCTCTCATCTTCAATTGGTAGCAAGCAGAACTGATTGATGGGTCGTACTAAGTCTTAACGTTACACGTTCTCACAACCGATTCGATGGAATCTCTGTTAACAAGCTTTCATAGGGAGTGAGAAACGGTTGCTCAGTTGGAAAATGACACGGTGGCAATGTAGCTAAATCCGTTCCGCCATTACATACCATTTGACGCCGACAATGGTCTGGAATTCAAGCACGCTACTAGTTTTTGCTAACAAAGTGGCTAACTCTTCAAACATGTTCAACTGAGCTCCCGTTATTTTTCTTAAATGAGGTTTGATCGATGTAACTGCTGCTTCCGAAATGAAACCATGATGGCAACATGTGGAGCTTGAAGCGGATTATAATGTCATTGATTGGAATTTGCCTGCAAATAATAAATAACAAGCTAGCTTCCTGAAGAATCCCGTCTCAACTCAACGGGTCAACCCCGCAATAAATGATGCAGATTCCAAATTTCCAATTAATTTTAAATGGACACCATACAAACAAATACCGCAATGTAGCTCTTTATGTTATGTTGCGACTTTGCTTTAATTGAATCGATCCTGCATAATCAACGCCACAATGGTAAAACTATACTGCGGCAGGTCGGCCTTTAATTGATGTGCTGCACGTTTTTATATCTGAAAAACGTCACACAATGGATACTTTACTACGTAACATCCGATCTTGCAGAATTCAATATTTTCTTCTTAAATATTGCTTACAACTCACTGTTACAACTTACTATTTTCACTGTTGCACTCCCCTATGACACAATTTTTTATGAGGCTTTTTCGCGATTTTCTTAGCTAATACACTTCTGTAATCCAATACAATTGGTATACGTTGATTTAATGGAAGCTGTATATTACCTAGTCTGCTTGATATTCTCAATTTTCCTCGCTCATCCATCCATGGTGTCAACATCCACAGTCGACTGGTTTTGATATCCTTTTATTAGAACGAGTTAACTGAAAATTATTGTTTATGCGAGGAATTAACCAATAAGTCAATGTATTTTACAAACATGCATAGTTCTTAAAGTTTTTTATTGTGACAACTACATCGTAATTGATTTTAATTCTTCGCATCCTAACTAATTATTTGTCTACGAATTGGTTCAAATCATAATATACAAAATCAAAGAACAAATGCTGTGATACGGCATACAACTTAATGTGATGATATCCGATCTTGCAAAATTCAATATTTTCTTCTTAAATATTGCTTACAAAGTTGCACTCCCCTATGACACAATTTTTTATGAGGCTTTTTCGCGATTTTCTTAGCTAATACACTTCTGTAATCCAATACAATTGGTTTACGTTGATTTAATGGAAGCTGTATATTACCTAGTCTGCTTGATATTCTCAATTTTCCTCGCTCATCCATCCATGGTGTCAACATCCACAGTCGACTGGTTTTGATATCCTTTTATTAGAACGAGTTAACTGAAAATTATTGTTTATGCGAGGAATTAACCAATAAGTCAATGTATTTTACAAACATGCATAGTTCTTAAAGTTTTTTATTGTGACAACTACATCGTAATTGATTTTAATTCTTCGCATCCTAACTAATTATTTGTCTACGAATTGGTTCAAATCATAATATACAAAATCAAAGAACAAATGCTGTGATACGGCATACAACTTAATGTGATGATATTCTTTTCATCGTATCAATTTCTTGACCAGATTTTTCAAACTGTGGTCAAAAGGACATTATCAACCTTAATTGGTGATAAATTCGAATTAATTTACTTCTAAGCTTTGTAACGTCTGATTATCATTTGATAATCTTCGTTCAATGATGGGTTAACAGGTATTATAATCGATCTTTATCGAAGTAAATACTCGTAAGTGATAATTTCATTAATTCGATTATTCATATTTAAAAATAAACCTCAAATAAATAAACGAAACATAAAAAGTACATAACATATAGTGTAATTCACAGCGAATGTCACACATAGTGTGTGATCAGTACTACTTTTGCCAATCAATATTTGTGAACCCGACCCCGTCATAGCTGTATCTGCTGCATTACGTCTATGCTATTTAAACAGTATTTTTTGTCATCTATAAACGATCTGTTGAAATAAGTAGTTTACCAACACAAGGTCAAAAATACCACGCGCCCGAGATTAGCGTGTCCATAGTGTAACCGTATACAAAATAAGTGTAAACAGCGTGCGGTTTACTATAGTATACGTATAATACGTATTACTGCAAGCTGGTAATACAAGTGACCATCATATTGTGTAGTCGATTAAGTATGAGTGTTATACTATTAATTGTAATCGAATGGGATTCAACTTAACCACTCACAGATTTACTGAAAAGTTTTTAATATTTTCAATCATATACAATTCATAGTTGCTATCTATCATTATATTTTTTTTCTATTTATATATATTTGAACTAAATTACTTTTAAGTTATAAATTTATCTTTTCCTTCATTATATGTAATTTCTTTATTAAAAAACTATTTTTTAATAATTTTCATATTTAATAATATCATATTAATCAAATACTAGTAGTTAAGTTTATTAATTGAATAATTTAAAAATTAGAAAAATATAGACTGCAGCCAAACGTAAAGCGCTTTGCTGTGGGTGTGTTGGGTAAGTTGATTAAATATACACTTATAATTTAATTACATTTATTAATAATATTTACATATATCCATATATAAATATATTTCTAAATATATATTATATATTAATTCAATGAATATATCTTAAACATATTTTTTAAAATTAAAAATCGTAAGGAATGTTTTCATTTTTTTCACGATTGTATGATGAACTCTCGTAAGATGTTCGGTTAAGAATTTTTTTTTGAGAATTATAGTGTGGCTGATGGGTTGGTGAGTATGCTAGTGTGATCGGTAGTAATAGAACGTTGCTTTTTTCTTTTGTTTTTTTTCCACTTTTATACGGTCATTACAGATCGCTTCATGATCCAGAAAGCCCACCCTTATTCTGCTGAGCCTAAGCCGGCGTAACGACCGATCTCCTAGATCCTCTGAAGTGATTACAATTTTTCGTAATAATCGACTTATTTATGTCGGATATTACAGATGGCGCCCAAACTTTACGGTCTGATATTTCCTTTACAGTTAACACTGTAACTTAATGTCTTAGACTCTTTCCATAATTCTGATTGATTTTTTTTTTAATTATTTAATTTTATTTTTAAAAAATATTATTGTGCTACGAATATTAACCTGCAGTGGTTGCAGTGTTGACTCAGCTAATTGATAAAGGTGCACAGTTTCAATTTATTCATATTTTATTTCATTTTATTTATTTTCCATATAAATCAGGTTAATTATTTTGATTAGAGCGCATTGTTTCCGTCAAATGACGTTGATTTCAATGTTAGATTCTCTAAGCAATCTATGACATCATGATTTGATTTTATTGCTGGTGTTCGCATTATCTTCTCTTATTAGATAGATTGTAATGTTAGTACATAAAACCTTGTCAATGAAACCAAAGCCCCCTGGATATATAAAGCCAGAATGAATACTCACTTTTCGAAATGAGCTTTATTTAGTGTATCAATAATGTACGTTTTATCAAGAAACTCATACAAAACGTACAAATTTCTTTTTAAGTTTTTAGCTATTGCAACTTAGAGCTTTTACAATTTTATTTCATAAAATGACTAAGAAAGAGTGAAATTAGATCTGAACACATCTAATTTTTTTTAAATCAAAATAAATCACGATCAAATTTAATCATAAATTGATCTAATTTTTATATATTTTTTGCTTTTTATTTCAATATAAACGATATCCTCTAAAATATATTTTGCTCGCTCTAATTCTCTCTTGGTTGTACGATGAAAGTCAAACTCATTTCTTAATAAATTTAGAAAAATAATATTGACGAAAATACACACAATTGAACGCGAAAACTTAAAAAAATAATTATAAATTTATTTGAATGAAATTATGTGTTCAAAAAAATTAACTAAAACCGAATTTATAAACATAAATCAGCTCAAAAGATATTTTCAACATACAGTGGTCAATAAATAATATAATCAGCTGATTAATGTTTACACTTCAAAATGAACACATAACCTAATCACAATTTCTATTTTGCTACACATTTATTCACAATCACAGCACAACACTACACTATATTCTCAATCCTGAAATACAGAGGAACATTAAAAAAGGTTTATTTATGCTTTCTCAACATAAGAATAATATTTAATTGCATAATTATGCATTAAATACAAAACCATTCTTCATAATCACATAAATGTCATAACAATGGGAGAGAGAGAATATTTTTTTATATTGAATGATAGTTCGATGAAATGCCATTACTAGCGTTGCTGTTGTATAAAAATTTTGCAAGCCATTCATGTTAAAATCATACATGTGTGCATGTAAGTAATCATTAAATCTAGTTAAATGTGTATATGAGATTTTGTGCATTGGTATTGTTCATTTTATACATGAAAGCAAAACACAAAAAATCAATACAACTTAACATTTAATGAAATTGATTTGTTTGGTGTAAAGTGCCATTTTGATTTATTCTCTTTGTGAGCATACTTAAAATAAAATATAGCTCTCGTAACCTAACTATGTATCTGTCTCTGTTTACATTTTAAGTTATTAAAATACCATATTTTCATTTAATGAATAAAAGAAAATGGAAAAATAAATCGAAAAATGATCAATTTCAGGATGAAAATTGGAATTTCTGTTTTCAGTTGAATATAACCTAAGTTAAATTTGAACTACTTTTCATTCAAATATTTACTATATAGTAAAGCCTTACCTTTCATACATTTTGTATGAAACTGACGTTGATTTTTGTATTTTTTGTTACACTAAATAAAGCTCATTTTGAACATTCCTGCTTCAATCACTATCAAGAATGCTTTGATGAAACTATAGAGAAAAATTTTAAGTTTAAATTTTAAGCTTTCCAGTTTAACTGGTTGAATACTTTTATGTGAACTTACAATTTAATGTTATCTTTCTAAATTGTTATATTAATCCTTTCAGCCCTTGTACCCATCCTTTCAGCCTATGAAAGGATGGGTATTTTTTGTTATACAGTAGATACATTGAAAACTGTAAAAAACTCACCTTCTTTTTAGCTTCACTATAAACCCTATTTTCGTATAGAAATATTTAGTTTTTCATTTCATTATTTAATTTTCATAAGTTATCCTTAAATTGCGTTAATTGTTAAAACGTATTAATTATTTTATTATTTTGCGAAATTTCTGAAATATTGTATTGTTTCTAGAGATCAACTCGGAACTTTTGTCACTTAATCATAAGTTTGAATTTTTTTTAAGTTAAAGATTGTTTATAAGATAAGATTATTTTTTCATTACTCTCCCTTTCACTTTATACTTGTTTAGTTATTATCCACTTCGTAATTAAAAATTAAATCCTACAATGGCACAGCTACAGAATAATATTGACATCGAACTCTTGGACTTCGACGAAATTCGATAATTAATGTCAAGCACGCAGAATTCAAGGTGATCGTCTCCAAAAACTTGAACAATTAAAACGCCAACTCCTAGAAGAAAAGAACCATTCTGTTCTATTCCAAATAGACCTCATTAGCAGCCAAGAAAAATCCCAAACGTGAAGTACAGAAAATAGCTCATAAACTGAAAGAAGCACATATTTTCATGAAAGAAAATATTCGAATTAAAGATGAAAGTCAATTAAAAGTTTATAAGGCTAGGTTACTTCATATTTATGGTAGATTATGTCGTCTTATATATTCTCAAACGGTCAAAGAAGAGTTAAAGTTATTACTTGAACGTTGTATGCAATTACGTGAAATACTGGTGAAAGCTATTAATAAAGATCCCGATTTAGACGATTCGTTAAATAAATTAAATTCTACGCAGGTAGAAGTATTAGAACTTGAGGAGATAGAATATTCGGATTTTTCCGATGTTTCTGACCATTCTTATGTTTCTAAAAATTCTCGAAAACATAAATTTTTTATTGAAAATTGAAATCCATCAAAACCGCAATGGAGTAGGAATTTCGAACAAGCCGGCTTATTAAATTTTGTCACTGAACCGCCTAATTTGCAATCGAATGTCCCGGACAGTCAAATAAATCATACTTCTTAATTGGAAAAAACAACGGTAGACAACCGGTATATTCGTTTGTCTTCCGTGCCACTTTTTAATTCACAAGTACCACCACCTCAATTAAACACAATTCAGTCAACTAACGAACATCAGAGGCCACCTAAATGGAATTTTGTTTTTGATGGTAAACCAACCGGAACTAACATAAAACGTTTTCTATTTAAAGTCGAGCATAAGGCAAAAGCTGAAGGTATACCTTCAGATCAACTATAGTGAATACTTTAAGTTATGTTCTTCAAGGTTGTTGCGGCTGAATGGTATTGGATGTTTATTGAACGAAATAAAACTGTGTCGTGGTCTTATTTGAAAGATCAGATTACCAAAAGATTTCAAGACCGACGTACGGACATGGATATTAGGCTGCAGTTAGAATCTCGACGACAAAGAATAGGGGAAACATTATATGTATTTTATTGTGAACTTTTAGAATTATCGTTGCAGTTTGATATCCCTATGGCTGATTCTGAATTAATGTACATAATAAGAGGAAATATGCGAGTTGGTCTTCAAGATAATGTTACTGGATTTCACTTTCATACTATAGAGAAAATTCAAAAATGCGTTGCACATGATCAGAGCCATCTTTATTAGAGCCGTAATAATATGACGTATTTTTTGTTGAGCTTTTTTTAGAGGAGGTACATTTTTCATTTTCCCATAAGAATCAATGTAAAAATCACATTTTTCGAAATAATTTTTATCAATAAAAAATTATATATTTGATTTCTGTTTTTACAGTGTTAAGTACATAAAATGTTGAAGTTAATCATATCTGAAAATCAGTTACCTAAATATCTTAATAATTTAATAAAACATAAATTAAAATTCAATATGAATTTACAATATTGAATGCACAGTAAAATATGTATATGTAATGTTGATTTTAAAGTTAAAGAAGATTTCAATAAGAGCAGTTCATTTGTTTAATCTAACCGCACACGTTTACTTTTATTTTGCAGCAAAATGTCCGTAGCTGTATTGAAATATATTTAGACATAAGAAATTATGTTTTTGCACATAAATAAAATTTAATAACTACAATAAACAATAATTTTAATTATATAATAAAAAATAATTTTGCGCCTTTCGTGTTACCTACTAAAAACGAAACTAAAAAATAAAATAAAAAATTTTATGTCGATCTAAACGAAAAAAAGGGTGTTCCATACGAACAGCACATTTTATTTTATCTGACTGCATAATTTTCTTTTAATTTAGAATCACAATAACCGTAACTTCTTTGAAATACATTTATATTCTAGAAATTATAAAAATAAAACATAATTATTGTTAAAAAAATAATTTTAATTATATAATAATAAATTGATGGAATGTTTATAGGTGTACCCTATACTATAAAAAACAAACCAGAAACATGACATGGCGGAAAAGCTTTACAAGAGACATCTGACATTCATAATAAAATTAATTTATTTGATTCACATATCATAATAATTATTAATTATAATTATTATATTCAATATAGATAAAAGTAAATCTATTTAAATTTAATTTATTCAGGGTAAAATGTTAAGTTTTAGTACTTACGATCTTTCAATAGATGTCAGCTGGGCGTTATTTTTTTATCCAAAATGTCGTTAGATTTAAAAAAAAATTCTAATGGATTTGATTTTACCAATTCAAGTTAACAAGTTAACGGTTAAATTTTATATGTAAGTATATATACATACATATATACATACATACATACTCGTATATATCTTTATAAAATCAAATTTTCCTCCAACTCGAAAAAAATGCTAACCTTAAAATTTTTACATATATAAGTTTCTTGACAAAACACACAATTCTATCAGCAAATACTCGATTTCATACGGTTTTTAGAATATGTTAAAGTATTTTATCCTGTAAAATGTAATAACATTTATGATAAAATTTGATACAATATAATTCTATTGTACGATTCTAGTTTTAATTTCTATAGAATTATAGTGGGATTCTAGTAGTTTAACCGTTTTTAGATAAACGTTTAAGTAAATGAGTATATATTTTAAATCTAAATTAAATTTATTTATTTATTTTACATTAGTTTGGATTCATTTCGAAATTTTGAATTTTGATAATCAAAAAGTTTTTTGTCAAAAACAAGGTAGCTTTTTAGTAGTAGTTTTAATTTTTCCAGAGATGACTCTGTTGTCATTGATCGTACTCGATCGATATTTCATATTGCTCATGCGTATAAATGAGAATATATTTTTCATATGATACGAGTATGTATGTATTTGTGCGTATACATATTAAAAGTTCTAATGCGATATTTGAATTTAATGATTTATTTATTTAATTATTAATATTATATTCAATTGATTTTATTCAAAAATATTTAAATGATATATTATATAAATAGTTTTTATATGATTTCAACATTAAAATGTTTATTTTGTCACACTTTTCATTGAAATATTTCATTTTAAAAAAATGTTTACTTTCCATATATTTTGTATGGGAATTTACGTTTTTTCCTCTATTTTACTTCCTCTAATTTAAGCTCAATTTTTAATATTTAGGCTCTGTAAAATTAAGATGGCTCTGACATGATACGTGGAGTCGTACGGGTTACACTCCTGAGCTTTTATGTCAAAAGAGAAATATTCATGAATTGCAAACATCTGGTTTTAGTGTGCAAGTTGCGTCTCAATGTAATCTTGAAAAGTTTTATGATGAAATTTCTTTTTTGAATGTTAGAGACAATAATACTTGTGTCCTTTTCTTTTGTTTTTGTTATGATTTTATTGTTATTGTTGTTTTGTGGGTTTTTGTATTTAAATCAACAAAATATACGATTTTTTTAAATACAAAAACCAACAAATTATACGACTTAATAATTAACAACAATAACAATAAAACCATAACAAAAACAATAGAAAAGGACACAAATACCAACTCATTGATAATATAATTAAGAATATAGTTTAAGTAAATAATGTAATTAGTATAAACTGAACTGACGAAGATGAACTATCGAAATCGATCTTCACAAAATAAATAAATAAAAGAAATCCACTATAAGGAAGAATTTATACAAATAAACATTGTTTTTGTCAATCCATTTAACCACAAATACTTAAACTGTTACACAAGTTCGGCGTTTCTTAGGACTGCGTGGTAACGGCGCATTATCTCCAGATACTCTGAAATTGCTGAACCTTTGACTAATTTATTAAATAAAAATAAAAAGTTTGAATGGAATCCAATGGTCGATAATTCATTTTACAAATTAAAAACTGCTCTGACTACAGCACCAGTATTATGTCATCCCGATTTTACGCAGCATTTTTATTCAATGTGATGCGTCTACAACAGGAGTTGGCAGTGTTCTTTTTCAAAGGTCATCCAGCGGCAAAGAACGTCCTATTGTCTTTGTTTCTCAACAGCTCAACGCTGCACAGCGTAACTATAGTATAACCGAATTAGAGTGTTATGCTGCTCTGTTGAGCGTTGAGAAATTTAGGCAATACATAGAAAATTTCTCTTTCACCATTATTACAGACCACGCTAGTCTAAAATGGCTAATGGGACAAAGAGAGCTTTCTGGACGTTTCGCTGGAGCCTGAAATTACAAGGCCTCAATTTCTTCATTGAGTATAAAAAGGGAAAATACAATGTGGTTCCAGACGCTCTCTCTCGCTACTATGCAGATGAAATTACAACTGATGACACAATATCAAATACCATTTTGCAAACTGTTGGAAACCTTGATTTTTCTGATACTACTGACATGGATTACAAGCAGATAATTCAAACCTTAACGAACAACCAAAATTGGAAGTCAAACTTAAAACTTTCTAAAAACAATATTTTTATCAAACCAGCAAATAACGATAAACTGATTATGTCATATAATACCGATCTTCCATTATGGAAGCTATACGCACTAATGATTTTACGTATTCCATTGTACGAGATGCTCACTGTCCACCAACTGAAGCTCATCACAGTATTCAGAAAACTTTTTTAATTGCTAAGGCATTATTACTTCTGGCCACAAATAGTCAAGGATGTACTGAATTTTGTAGGTGAATATGATACATGTAAACAAAGTAAACCTATGAACAAGATTTCAAGACCCCCAATGGGCAACTTTCGTGAAATAAAACGCCCTTGGCAGAAGTTATACATAGATTTCTTAGGTCCCTATCCTAGGTCTAAATTTGGCAATCGTTATCTTATCGTTATCGTTTTAAACAACTTTTCTCGATTTGTGCTGATGTAAAAAAATTTTTAGAAGATCGGGTGTTCAATATGTTTTCAGTACCAGAAATAATCTTAAGTGATAATGGCAAACAATTTACAGCTACATAATTTAAAGAATTGTTACATAAATTTGGGGTGAAACATATATTAACTCCAAAATACCATCCCCAACCAAATGCGCCCAAGCGTGTAAATCGGTTCATACATCTGTAAGAATGATACGGATTGGGATAAACACATTCATTCAATTGGGTCCGCACTTCGCAATGTCATTCATTCCAGTACTAATAAATCACAGCATTTTTTAGTTTTTGGACTGCATCAAATTGGTCATGGTACAGACTATCTGTTACTCCACTCCTTAACAGCCTCGAAGACAAGGATGCTAATGTGTCGAATAGAGATCGGTTATCTTTAGTTCAGCAGGAGGTGTTAAACCATTTGAAACAAGAGGTGTTAAACCATTTTTCGTACGAAACTAACGTGCATACTTATAACTTACGAAGCTCCAAACGTCAGTTTCATGTTGGACAACAAGTGTTCGTGCGTAATTTTGTACAGAGCGATAAATTGAATAAATTATCTGCTAAATTATTTCTTAAGTTTATCAAGGCAGTAATTCAGAAACCAATAGGTACTGTGGCATTTGAAGTACATAACACGAAAAGAAAGCGACTCGCAGTATATCACGTTAAAGATATTCGGGTATAACGTACTGAACTATAACTAGATGACGTTAGCTATAGAATTTAGCCCGGCTTTTGTATTTTGAGACATTGTTACGAACTGGCTGTTGCCAACTCGCAGATTTACTAAACGACGTAGAGGCCTCACACGGTGATGGTTTGCCGACTATAACTCAGGGAGTAATGCGAAAGTCGTGGGGTTTGAGGCGTACGTGGCTCCTGGCTTACACCGTGAAACAGAAATTTAAATAAAAACGCGAAAATTATAAACGGAATTTACGGACACCAGAATCCATCAGGGAGAACTTCAGGAACGGAGGTAAAACAAATAATAACCGGGTCGTCCCCAAGTTGACGACACATCTACTGATGTCCGAGGGGATGCGAGGAGTGGCAAGCCCAGCCTGCGAGGATGGAGACCTACACAGAATTCACGATTGTATGATGAACTCTCGTAAGATGGTCGGTTAAGAATTTTTTTTTGGGAGTTATAGTGTGGCTGATGGGTTGGTGAGTATGCTAGTGTGATTGGTAATAGAACGTTGCTTTTATCTTTTGTATTTTTTGTTTTTTTTTCCACTTTTATACGGTCATTACAGATCGCTTTATGATCCAGAAAGCCCACCCTTATTCTCTTGAGCCTTAGCCGGCGTTACGACCGATCTCTTGGATCCTCTGAAGCGATTAAAATTTTTCGTAATAATCGACTTATTTATGTCGGATATTACAACTCCACCACGTATATTTTATTCTTGTTATGGTCACCAACTTAATTCGTGCAATTCACTTCTGGAACACAACAAAATTGCTCTACACTGGTTATTCGTATAAACTCGTACGGTTATTCGTATAAACAGCATCTAACTGGCAACTTCAGGTTGCTTGCAACAGTATGAAGATCTGACTCGTGATAGAAACCGTTGGAGTCAGATTGTTAACACGGTACGGGCCAACAATGGCCTGTAAAAACCGAAAAAAAAACTTGATCTAAAATTAATTCCTAAATTTACCAAAGCGTTAACATTTTTCAAAGATCTTATCGAAGCCAGAACGCAACTACTGTGTGACAAGAAGAGAATTGTTGGCCATAGTGATATGTGTAGAACATTTCAACACCGGAAAGGACGCGCTCATGGAAATGCGGATGCGTTGTCAAGACGGTCACGTCGAGTTGATTGTAATCATTGCGGTCGGGTAGAAAATAACGAAAACATCATCGACATCAGACTCATGAAAGTTTTGCCAATTGATGAATAGACCAAGAATGCGGAATTGGGATCAAGGTGTTCCGTTGTTCTTAATGGCCTATCGATCTGCGGTGCATAACACTACAGGAGTAACACCAGTCACAATACTTTGTAACAATTTAAGACTGACAGGCGATCTGAAATTTGGAGCGGTTTCATCATCGCAGCTAAATGTGGACAAGCATATGTGTACAACTTGAAAAGTGAGATCAAAAACATACACGAATTTGTGTACACACTCGGACAGAGAGAAAATCATACTGTCAAGTGATAGAACAAAGGCTCGATACGACGTACGAGCGAATAACAAAGGATTTGACGAAGGTCAATTGATACGGCTTCACAACCCACAACGTAAGAAAGGGTAATCGCAGAAATTACAACCTGGATGGGAGGGATCGAACAAGGTCATTACTAGAATGAACGACGTGATCTATAGAACTCAAAGGAGAGTAAGAAGAAAATCCAAGGTGGCGTTCTATAGATGAAGATATCTGGATCCTGTTCGGGACGAACAGGTTTGGTCTGTAATATCACGCCTGTGATAATTAAAAAAATTTAAAAATTATAGCAGTAGTTTAGGGGTTACCCTGTAACCAAATGCCTACACAAACGAAGAAAATAAACATAAATAATGAAATGGGCGGAGCGAACAAAATACGACGAAAATAATATCGCAAATAGTAAAAGGTGTTTTTTTAGGAGGTTTGTTTTTCCGATAGATGTCGTTTTATTTTATGACAGTTGTTTTGACAGCTCAAAGTGGCATTTCTACTCAGTATTGTTTGGCAAATCATTATGAATAGGTTAACTCCAGAACAACGTTTTCAAATCGTGGAAATTTATTTTCAAAATCAGTGTTCAATTAAAAATGTTTATAGAGCACTTCGTGAATTTTATGGTGCACATAATCGTCCGTCAGAGACCACCATAAAGAACGTAATTACCAAATTTCGGTCTACATTCACTCTTTTGGATGCCAAGCCACCGACAAGAATGAGAAGAGTTCGTACAGAAGAAAATATTGCTGTCGTTGAGGCCAGTGTCGAAGAAAACGACAATTTATCGATTCGTCGTCGTGCTCAGCAAATTGGACTTTGTCCATCGACTTTATGGAAAATTTTACGTAAAGATTTGGGTTTGGTGCCATACAAAATTCAATTGGTGCAAGAACTAAAGCCACACGACCATCGTTTGCGCCGTGAATTCAGTGATTGGTCGTTAAATCAATTGAACGAAGATCCATTTTTTTACCGTAAAATTCTCTTCAGTGATGAGGCGCATTTTTGGTTAAATGGATACGTCAACAAACAAAATTGTCGCATTTGGAGCAAAGATAATCCACACGCCGTTCAAGAATTACCAATGCATCCTGATAAATGTACTGTTTGGTGCGGTCTATGGGCTGGTGGGATCATCGGTCCATATTTCTTTAAAAATGAGGAAGGACGACGCGTTACCGTGAATGGAAATCGATACAGAACCATGTTAAATGAGTTTTTGTTGTCAAATCTTGAAGATATGGATATGGATGAAATGTGGTTTCAACAAGATGGTGCCACTTGCCATACAGCACGTGAAACAATCGACTTATTGAAAGAAACTTTCAACGACAACATTATTTCGAGAAATGGTCCGGTGAATTGGCCTCCGCGTTCGTGCGATTTGACGCCACTCGATTACTTTTTGTGGGGATACGTGAAGTCATTGGTTTATGTGGATAAACCTCAATCGATTGACGCTTTGGAAACCAATATTCAACGTGTCATTGCTGACATACGCCCTCAAATGCTTGAAAAAGTGCTGGAAAATTGGACCTCCAGAATGACATTTGTGAAAAATAGTCGTGGTAGCCATATGCCAGAAATTGTGTTTAAATGTTAAATGCCAAAAAAGTATCTACCAAATAAAAAAAAATTTTGGTCATTTCATAATTTTATATGTGTTTTATTCAAAAAAAAAATCGGCAACCTCTTAAAAAAAACACCCTTTAGAAATGGAAACGGTAATGGAATATTCTACAAGGATTTACGTCGTATAAACAAGTGTAGACATTTGAGTTACGAATTAGTTCAATTTGGGATTTTAAAGTGTTAATATCGGAAAGTGATAATTAGTGTTTGTTGAAACGTGATATTTGTGAAATTATTGCGAAATAAATTTATTTTAAAAGTTTGCGAGTTTAATATTCATAATCCAGTGATCGAACCGGATATATTATTTGTATAAACACTTGGCGTAACAGTATCTTCGTTCCTTATTTAATGGTGTGGCACTCTGTTACTGTTCTTTCGTGTGATTATTATTACCCATCTCACTATCTTCGATGTTGTATCAACTTGCGAGACATGAGTGGACCACACGGTAACCTTGCAGTCGAAAGAATGCCGCTTGCTGCTGAGTCTCGTAGATCTACTATTTAGAGCTTTGGCGTGGTCATGTTTTAGCCGGTTAAAGCTCAGGGAAAGGGGTGGAATTTGCCAAAGGTAAATAGAAGCTTGCTAGACCACATAAAACAAAACTTGACGAATAGTAAGCACCTCACCGACACATGAAAAACGTTATCTACCTTTACATCCTCTTACAATTCCTCTTGCATACATATATGCCAAAAAAAATACTAATAAATTTAACTTTTAAAGAAATAAATAATTATTAAAACCCCAAAAAAGGAAAATTTCATACAAATCTTTCCATCTTTCACAAATTTTTCCAATTATCTAATTGCTAGATTTTTAATAAATCTTAATTTAAATTACTTTAAATTAATTAAATATTAAGTGTTTTAACTAGTTTTCGCCAGGCGCCATTGATGCGAAGTTTTAATTTACTACGTAGCTAACGATGGTATTATTGGCCCAATGGACCATTAATTATTGATTTCAATGATGTTGATGATAGTTCCCAGACATATAATTTTGATGTAACCAAATTTTAGATTAGTAATTATTAATTGATTTTATTATTAGCGAAGAATATTATTTATTATGTTAATTATTTTAGTTTAAGTGTATTTAACTAGTTTTAATTAGAGTAGTTTAATCAATTTGATTTAAGTTAGGAACACATGCGTGAAAGTCTTTTGCATTTTTTACCTTGTTTACTACTTGATACTAATTCGGATATTAATTTGTCCAATATTAATCACTGCACTAATTATTAGATTAATAGATCCTACTTTCTACATGATCAAAACTCAACTGCTTTTTTATTTTCCTTCACCTCACCAACTCGTCTCGACCAAATCCAAAATTACCTTCATTTTTGTCTTTCTATCGCTATATATGTATCATCAAGGGTTTTCTCGTATTCCCGTAACCTTATTGTTCATTGTATGCAGATTTTATATAATTCAAATATTTACATTATATAAACATATCAAAAACATTTATACTAATCTTAAATAAGCAGATCGAGATTACTAATAATTTTAAATGTGCCGTATTTCAGACACTTTATCTTTGAATATTTCGTTTATGAAAGATAATAAATTGGAAGAACTTTTGAAATTCCACTTAGAGAAAAACACTTAAAATAATATTGTAAGTATAATTATGAACTGTCCTAGAATTATTTATAATTATTAGATTTAGAATAAAATAAGCTTTTGGAAATAATAAGTAGAACGATGGAAAAGCCAGTCGTAACAAAGTCGTGGGTTAATTAATGGCGATTGGCGAATCGTTATTCATCTTCAACCTATATTCAATTTAAACTCAAACAATGCTAACCCTTCTATACTTACTCTTTTCACCCTAGCTGCGTTAATTAAAATAATGTTATTCAATTGGTATTAATTTGTTCTTTAATCCTTACTCGTAGTTCAATAATTCAAGCCTTGCGCCTAACCCACATGCATACATAAAGTTCAGTTATGCATACACAACGCGGTTTATCGTTTTTTTTTATTTTGATGAGCGAGTGTGTTTCTAGTATTCATTGGAATTTGCGAGATTTTTGGGGCATAATATGCTATTATACCTAGTTTTACATCGATAGCAGGCTCCAATCTCCTGACATGTGAAAGATGAAAGGCGTGGGTAAAGGCAGTGTAAACATACTCCTTTACTGAGCGCCAGATACCATTGATCCTGTAATCCCATCCTCTTCTTCTTGTGAATCTTGTGGTTATACCATACATCACTCTGGTATACCATACATCTTCTTGTATTATTCTATAAATCTCCAAAATCCGAGGGAATCTGAATCTTTCTTTGATAATTGTTGGCAAGGACCACGCCATGGTCAGGTTCGTTAAACCTGCATTTGGTTCACTGAACCTTTCTTGCTTCGCTGATATATATGTCATAAATGGTGTTGACGATTTTGATTACTGTGAATCTTGATCACACTGGTTGCCCCTTTCCATTCCTCGCGATGTACCGAGTGCCGATGTGCTGCCGAACTGCCCTTGTCGATTTGGCTTTTTGGATCCCTGGGAGGTCCTTCTTCTGAAATTTCTCCTCGAAAACAAAAGGTTTGACGTCCAAAATTGAGTCATAATCGGCGAACGCTGATGTTGTAATGTTGCTGAATTGTAGAGTTGGGTTCGCTTTCTTTTCTTGGAGCCTCTTGACTTCCCTAGGGCTTTGGTTGCAGTTTCTTCATGTGATGGGTTATACATTGACCTTCCGTTCCGTTTGTTATTATGTTAGTTTAACTTCTTGGTAGTTAAGCCGACAACTTCCGATCTTCTGCCATCACCGTTTCCATACCTGGATATTGGACTAACTTTTCTCTTAAATTGAATTTCGCAATGAATTGCTTATACTTTCTCTCGCAAATATTCAATCTCGACACTCTAATACCGTCGTTGGTGGATGTTCAGTTTATGGTGGATCATTCTACGTTGTTCTATTTTGACTTGGATGTAGCCAATCAAATTATGGTCTGTCGTTATTTTGGGCATGTTCTTATACGGAATACAAAGAACCTCTGGTTATAAAGTTGAATAAATAATTATTCAATTATTACTTTTACACCATTTATAACTCATTTCCAATAGCTATATCATCCTACCACGTTCTTGATACGACCCATGAATTCGTTCTACTTAATCATACAACAGTTATGCCTTTTTTTTCTATCTCAATAAATTTTATTATAGGTATATTCCTTTAAATTTGATCCTGATTGTATTTATTTTCCTCCTATTTTTCCTCGATGTCTTAAAGTCGTAGTTGCCTAGTGAGACTTAACATGATTATGTGCCTTTACAGCATGGTACCAGTATATATAGTGTGAACATAACACCATCGCAGATGTACAAGTATTATTGCTAGATTGAATTAACACTACTTTACTTTTATGCTGTACAATTCGTACATCATGAAGCCAGTATATACAATGTGTATGATCACCCAATCGCAAATGCACAACTACATGGACAGTGTGGATCATTACACTATTGCAGATGCATAACTACATGCAACGTTATTTACACCGTTATTTAAACCCATAGTACGGTTCATTGTACTAACACTGGGTACCGTAGAACTTTCCATCAAGATAAATCAGAATCAATTCAAAAGAGCAATCTGATGTATGGCCATACTTCTTTTAATAAAGAAAATCAAAACAAATAATATAAATGTACTACAGAACTAAGATTGATTCATGCGGTAATCATCGATGGTATATTGGCAAAACTACATTGCTCTTGATTGATTGATTGATAGGACTGTAGGACCAAGCGCTAGGCAAGATTACTAAAATCGTTTACTAAACTACTGTTAACTGACAACAACAAGACAATCACAATTCTAATCTACTAATCTGCAATCGCCAATCAGCATTCTCCAGTCCGCATTACCTATCTGCTCTGCTGTATTTTGAATAAAATTAAAACTAAATTAAAATTAAAGTTCTGAATTAAATGTATTAGTTAGTCGCTCAGGAATCTGTAATTAATTAATATTATTATCTGTTAATTAATTAATTTTATTATTTATTTCAACTCCCGCCCACACAAATAACCTAATTAAAACATAAGTACAGAACTCTGAAAGAAAATTTATTTACTTATGGCTCAGGTATCTGAAACAATTTAATTAATATGGTATGATAGTTTAAGCCATCCATTACGATAATATTGCCATAATTCTGTAACATGCTTATCAGAGAAGCAAATAGACTAAGGCGACAATCTTCAGCAGAACCATTTTCCTGTTACATAATACTTAAAATAATATAAATTGTTAGTAAAATCTATATCCTTTTCATATTACTATTGGTTATTATTATTATTTGGATAGTAAGGACATTTCTTATTCCATCATATGTATTTGAGTTACCTCAACAGTTGAAACTGGAGTATTTAGGTTAATTATCCTGGAGTCTTCTCATCATATGTTGCATATAAAGTTGCGTCCATAAAATTCCAGATCCACCACCACCTAACGTGAGAGGCAAGATTTATTTATTTTATGACCCGACAGCATTTCATATACATTTCATATTATGACGACCAAATAAACTGTCAATTCGTGAAAAGGGTAAATTATTTATATAAATAAATAATTGAGTAAGTTAGCTATAACCTGCAGTTGCAGTTAGCTATAACGTAATAAAATTAAATCATCTACACAAATTCTAAAAATAAATTTACTAGATAGGCATCTGTAACTTAATTATTATTAATTTTATTATTTACTTAAACTCAAGTCCGCACACCAATCATAGTTTAAGACAAATATAAAACTCTTATTTAATTAACTTCCGGCTTCTGAATCTGTAACCATAAATTAAATTAATATGGTATGCTAGATTAAGTACCCGTCAACCATTACGCTGATGATACCATAGTATTAGAATATGTTTGTCAGAAAATGAAAATATATCTCTGAAAACGTTTTACATTCCAAAATTATGCAACATCTTTTTTAAATAAAATAAACTTCCTTGTCAACCCCCTCCAACTATAATCATATTTACACTTATGTAAATTATTAAAACCAAACTTTTCCATAATTTATTATTATTTTATTTATATTAATGGTCGTGATCAGGGATGTCACTTTATAAATAAAAAAACAAACAATTGGTGTTAACTTGCAAAAAGCACCATTAAATCCAAATACTAAACTTATTACGAAGCTTAATAAATTTGAATAACGCATGGATAACCCACAGGCATGTATGCACGACACACAGGCAATAACACAGTCAGGGTTGCCACATACATGCAGAAAGTATGGAGCAGAAGCGCCCCAAAAGTAGAGGAAATCGACACCCCCGGAGTGAACCCCATTCAAGCAACCCAAACACGATCCAAATCCACCAAACATACATCTATTTGTAGCAAACAAACCCCACGAGAACCCAATTGTAAGCATCCAAACTAAAAACTCATTCATAGTACCCTCAACAAAGGAACACCAACCTACAGATTAATAAAAAGTACAGACCTATCTCAACTGACATCCAATAAACCGGAATCTATCCAAACACCCCACATTCCGGCGAATCCTCCAGCTCCCATTCGCGTCTAAATCCCCACATGCCAACAGAGGCTCCTAGCCGCTACCGCAACTAGCTCAACCCTCATGCCCGTCCCACTCAAAACCAGCCCCGGAACTCCCCTCCCCCCTTAACCCCAGCAGTACCATGAGGCAAAGGACAAATTACCAGCTACAAATAATACCTACAAAAATCGCTTCCTCCAAAACACTCCTGCACAATCCCAGCCCACGCCAGAATCAGGCGACATTCTCTAAAAATTCCGCCAAAACATCAAAAGCTCGACACTCTACAAAATTGAATGCCTCCAAAACACCACTACAAAAATGCTACAATCCCGCCGACACCCAAACATTATATTTGTTCCAACTCCCCGCCACTAAAATAAAATCCCCGCTCGACCCGTTACAAACTTCCATTCTAGACAATCCTCAACCACAATCCCAAAATGTACCCCCGATATTGGAAGATACAGACTCGTACTGCATAAAATCTAAACACTCCTGTCCTACAAAATCCCTGAGGATGTTTACACTTTCCTTATTACCTATGTGTCCCACACACGCACTCTTGTGCTGTACACACGTTACCTCAACGCACTCAAATCTAACTTCCTATCAAATCATATGAATGGAGCCGAATCGAAGTCAACACCAACTATTCCTCCTTTAAAATGTAGCAAATTTGAATAAGCGGCTACTGAACCCATAAACAGTAAAACTCGATGCAGATCCGCCACATCTACAGTAAAGTGACACCCCGAACGTAGGCATACACATCCAATAAAACTCTTCAAATCAAGGACAGTCAAATCCGATACAAGACACACACCTGCATTCTCAATCACCGGAAACGCATCCCGGGACTACGGCCGAAAACCATTCAATCCCGAAACCCGCGACCAATTCAAGCACAAGCCCGATTCCAACGACAAAAAATTAAAACCATCAACACTCAAATGTCAACGAGACAGCAACAACTCCCCAATTGTGGCCTAGAATCACTAACCAATCAATCCTGCAGTTCAATAGGAATCCCCGATACCGCGGCTAGTTTTGGAGGACGTCACCCGACTCCAGACCGAGCCGAAACCGAACAAGAACATGTTGGAGGAACCAACCTCGATCGTAACCTGAGCTACACGCCAGCTATTCGCTCCGCACCCCTCAGCACATCTGCAACTGAAAGGAAGCTTCCAAAACTAAACCCAACTAAGACAAACATACAAATTAATCCAACCACGGCAACGGCCGAGAACCCCCGCTCACATATGAAACTTTAAACACGAATAAAATCCACTGGGAACGAGAAGATTCACCATAACATCATGAAGTACTCAGACAAATAGCCGTCAAACATCAACCGAACCAAGTCCACACCCCCAATCCAGATCAATGTCCCGCTATACAGGTAAACGTCCCGCTACAGAAAATATCCCGAACACACCCACAGTTAAAACACCCACAACTGAACCACTCGTGCTAGAATCCATCAACCACCAACAAATATATGTTCAATTAATTTCCGAATCCCTACCGTGCCTGCTCTACCTAGTCGGAACCCACTTCAAAATATGTCAATCCACTCCACCTCAAAGTTCCTCCGCTCCACACCCCCCACATACAAGTCACCTCGCTGGTCGTATAAAACTGACCCTTCGACCATTAATCTGTACATGGCACCGCATTAAAATCCTAATTGCATTACAGCCAAAAACTAAATTTAAATTCTCAAACAATAATTAAATATAAAAACATTACATGCAAAACCCATCAAATAGCAAACCCAAAAACCAGTAATAATATGTAACGCACTGTATGCAGTTATATACTATATTATATGTACACAAATATAAACGAGATCAAACCTGTATACATTGCCCGTATACGCATTGCAATATTATTGATCTATACTTGATCTATATATAAGCAAAATATATAAAACAAAAGGGAAGGGACTATTTGACTAATGCAACTAAGAAAACAAAAACAAAATAACGTGCTATATAAAATTTAACAAAAATTTATATGCAATCGTTTTCAAGGACATCAAAATTTAGACTATAGAATGTGAATTTGTGTTTTCCACAACTGATGTATGTACAAAAAGACACAAAGCCACATGCAGATTGACCGCGTTATAATTCAAAACTCTCCAAAAGTCCCCTCCACTGTATGCATTGAAATACATTATGATACATAAAACAAAATACAAAAATCACTCAGAGGAAAGGAAAATATATGATGGTCGAATTATGGAATTGTCTCGTCAGACGAAACAAAACAAAAAACACACGTGTCGCATTCAATCGTTTGCAACGGAAAATTGTGTGTGTGTGATATTGCAATTGATGTATATACCAATACCATTACTGGCAATGTATACACGTTGCAAACTGACACACACAAATACGATATATGTACATCCACCATAATTTATATAAACACTAAAACCTAAATATATAATGCAATATATAATATAATATAATTTAATATTAAATATAATAAAATATAGTATAATGTAATAATGATACTCATCTGAGAGTACAAAAATTAAGCCACAAACACACACACAAACACAAACGATTTTATTTTATTTAATTAAACAGCGAGTGGAAAAAAACACGTCCACTCAGTGTGACGACTAACACTGAACTCATATTGGCAAAACTACAATGCTCTTGATAACATAACCTTCATTTGAATTGTAACATAAATAACTCTTATTTAATTGAACAGTTATTGTCTTTTATATGGTATATATTTTATTTGCAATCGTTCTTGCTTTCGGAAGACTTGCTTCTTATGTATCAACTGCCACTAACCTACTAGAAGATTCCTTGTATCAAAAGTGTTTATGCTTCACTAAATTCACCTACCTAAAACTAACTGTACCGTAAGATTTCCTAACCTAAACATGATTTTAAGGTTACTTAGAATTATCAGAGCTGCTTCTCTTACATTCATGTTACACTCTACACTTCTATAAATATAAACTCAAAAAATTAATTAGCCCTATGACTGTTTGTTTTTGGTAGTTTTGTTATACCACTTTTATGATACTTTAATATATAGTATAGTATAATTTATCTAAACGAGTCTGTGAAGTATTCCACAATTCTTCCGCACGTATATATATACGAATCCAATTGGAATAGTTACTAATTCTGATTGCTTTCATTCGTAGTGGTAATATACACACTGTTATGATTTATAAATTGTTTCAGTAAAAATTGTAATTTAATCAATAATAAATAACAAAGGTAGTTGATTGATTTAAAATAAAAATGACAGTAAATGTTACAACTGATAAAATAAATATCAAAAAATCAATGTGGCAAATATACGATTTTAAACTATAGTTAATGTAATTATTCAACCGACTTTGCTTAAATTATAACATAAAAATTTATTATTATTATCTGTCGTGTTAAATTAAATTAAACCTGGAAAAAAACTCAAACTGGAATTGAAATCAGATAGTCATGAATACATATAAAATAAAATTTTAATTGGAATCTTCCACAAATATAATATGTTTTTGTCAATTATTTGCACGTCTAACCCTTTTGAATTTTCGAGTGTAATTAAATAATTCAAATATCTATAATAAACAAAAACCTACATCTATAGGGCTTGCAATAGTGTTAATAAATTGAGCGTGATTGTTATTTGTGGAATTAATATTCTATGTAACTATCTTCACAAATCAAAAATCACAATCAATTATTCCACGATAGCCATTATCGATAGCCATTATCGGCCATCCCTATAGATGTTGACTAAAAATTAAATTGTGATTGGTATAGATATTGAAATTATCTAACTATACACAAAAATTCAAAAGGTTTGAGCGTTCAGATATTTTGTTATGGAATTATTTCCACCAGTTCCGAATGACATTCAATTTTTCCACAATCCATAGCAATTATAGGCCATCCTTATAGATGTTGACTCAAGTTTAGCTTCTGATTTGTATAGATATTGAAATTATCTGATTTTGCACAAAAATTCAAAGCGTTCAATTATTTTGTTATAGAATTATTTCCACTAGTTCTGAATCACACTCAATTTTTTCCACAATCCAAAGACATTATCAGCCATCCCTATAGATGTTGACTCAAGTTTAGCTTCTGATTTAATATCTGATTTAACACAAAAATTCAAAAGTTTGAATGTTCAGATATTTTGTTATGTAATTATTTCCACTAGTTCCGAATCACAATCAATTTTTTCCACATTCCATAGCCATTATCGACCATCCCTATAGATGTTGACTCAAGTTGAGCTTCGGATTTGTATAGATATTGAAATTATCTTATTTCCATTAGTTCCGAGTTACACTCAATTTTTCCACATTTCATAGCCATTATCGGCCATCTCTATAGATGTTGACTGAAGTTTAGCTTCTGATTTGTATATAAATTGAAATAATCTGATATTTTATTCATATTAAACTATCAGATATAGAAATTATCTGATATCTGCTGATTTGTATAGATATTGACATTATATTACACAAAAGTTCAAAAGTTTGAGCGTTCAGATATTTTGTTATGGAATTATGTCTACTAGTTCCGAATAACACTCAAGTTTTTCCACATTCCTAAGCCATTATCGACCATCGCTATAGATGTTGACTTAAGTTTAAATTCTGATTTGTATAGATATTGAAATTATCTGATTATACACAAAAATTTCGAAGGTTTGAGCGTTCAAATATTTTGTTATGGAATTATTTAAGTATAAGTTATTTTAGTAATTAGGAACTAGTGTTCCGATTCACACTCATATTTTTCAATATCCATGGTCATTATCCAGCCCTATAGAAGTTGACTTAAGATGAACTTCTGTTTATTATATATATCAAAATTATCTTCTTACAGTAAATTATAAAAGGTTTGAGCGTTCAGATAGTTTACTATGAATTTTTTTCCACAAACACCAGATCACACTCATATTTCCAAAATCCATGGCCATTATCGGCCATCCCAATAGATGTTTTTTTTTAAATAAACCTTTAATTGGATGCAAGGTGGAATTTTAGACAGTCCTAGCTCCTTGTAACTGTCAGAGCTACTGCACGCAAATTGGGGTCCTCCAAGTAAAGGTTGATAGCTGCCTTAAACTTGTGCATTCTATACTCAAACTGAAACTGAAAACCGACGAACGAATTCCACTTCTCGATAAATTCGAGTTTTGCATCTTCAGTTCGAGGTTTCGGCAGCTTCACCGTAAACCGATTCGCATTAACCGTTCCCCGTGTTACCCATCATGGCGTAAATAATGGTGGTATTTTTTTCTTTAATTCTGCAGAACATTCTATAGAACACATAGAGTTCTGCAACATCTCTGCGGTGCTGTAAGCTGTCTAGATCTTTCGTTAGTCTTGAGTTTAGAATTATTCGGATGGCATGTTGCTGAACTCAACTCAGCAACTGGAGAACAATGATATATGCTCCACTCCAAACCTGACAGCAATATTCTATACGCGGTCTAATAAAGGTTTTATATATCTGGAGAACCTGATTTTATAGATCTGGAGAACCTAAAAAACCGTCTGCATCTATTGAGGAACCCGAGTTGTCGTTAAGCTGATTTGGCCAATGCGATAATGTGTTCATTCCAATTTAAATAGTTGTTTATTTGAACACCAAGCTATCGAATTGAGTCTCATTCAACGTTCCCTCCTATAAGCTGGCAAGTGGGCGGCCACCCAGCTAAAAATTGTCATTTGCTCACTTAAATTTTCTATCCGCTCACCAGAAATAATGCAAACAATAATTTTTTTTAATTGTCATCATTTTAATTGCGTAAACGCACCCAGTTTAAAAATTCGTATAGATTTCCACACTAAAATCTGGCTTATTTGTTTGCTGGGTTATTTGTTTTAGTATGTCTCAATTGGCAACACTGAATTTAAATGTCAATATTCACTTTTTTAAATTGAATAAATGTGAATGTCAAATTTTAAATTAAATATAACTAACGGATAACACCACGATACGATAGAAAAATAATAAATAAGTAAGTAATCTACATTAAATTAAATTTAGCACTTTTTTTTGATTATTTATTATAATGTTGAGAAGGGTGTGAATTTATTTGAAACATTAATTAAAAATGCAATCCTTTTATTTTTTATACTGGTATTTATTATATCAAAACGAAAATTCAATGAAAGCTTAAAATCCACAACCAAGTCTTCAAAATTTAGAACAGAATGGTTAAATGAAATTGTAGAAACTTGCGTCTCATCGTCAACTATTAAACAAAAAATTAAATTAGGTGATGTTTTTAATTATCAAATTGAAACCAATGATGTTCTTTGTAAAATATGTACCGAAGCAAAAGCTGAAAGTGAGTTTCAAAATGGAAAAAACTATACTAATTGGAAATTGTACTACATAAAGAGGTATTTAAGCCAAAAAATTTAGATTCGGTAATAAAATTACGAAATTGCAAAAAAGGTGGAATTGTCGAAATGTTAACTTACTCTACAGAAGAACGACAGATACGCGCAGATTTTATAGAACGTAAAAAATTTAATAAAAGCGATACCAAAATTTTGATAGACAACGTTATGCTTGCAATAAAAATGAGCACTGCGATGTCATCAGTACAGGAAATTCATGAGCATATGGAAAAATATATATCTATTCCCAAAAGTTGGCGCAGCAAGAATTATGCATTCGAATTTGTTCAATGCATTAATTTTGTAATACAAAAATAGTTTCTTGGGGAACTAAGAGAATCATCCTATCATTGTTTAATTGTGGATGAAAGTACTGATATATCTACACACAAAGCTTTAATTTTATACATAAAATACCGGCCTAAATTTTCTTCTGACCATAAAACCGTATTTGCAGGAATTTTAAAACTAACTGGATGTACTAGTTCCTACATATTTGAAGCTATTGATGAATTTTATATAAAAAATAATATCAATATGCATAATATGGTAATGTTTACATCAGACGGTGCTTCCGTAATGCTTGGTAAGACGGTGCTTCTGTAATTTTAATGGTGTAGCTGCATTGTTACGAACCAGAATCCCTCATTTATCGCAGCAACATTGGTTAACACACAAGGAAGATTTAGGAATTGATGATGCTTGGAAACAAGTATCAATAATGCGTAATATTGAAACATTATTAAAGACAGTATTTACCATGTTTAGTAGATCAACCGTAAAGAATGCAAGCTTTGAAAATTGTCAAGCGTAACTGAATGAGATGTATTAGCATTTCGTCCATTAAAGTTAGATGGCTGTCAAGACATTTTGCAGTAAGAGCATTTCTTCGTAATTACGATCTGTTTATAGAATACTGCACGGAGGAAGTAGAGAAATGTAATGATCCAATATGCAAAAATTGCCTAAAACTTCTTAAGGATCCAAAATATCGCCTTTCATTAATGGTTTTAAATGACGTTCTTGAAGAGTTGTCATCGCTTTGTAAACTATTTCAGAGGAGTTTGCTGACAATAATGGATGCAATGCAATTCGCAAAAGCAAGGATCAACAAAATCGAAAACCAATATTTAGGCGAAATAGTTCATTGGAATAATGATACAAAAGATCTAATTGGTAAAAATCCTGGTATGGAAAATTCAGCAATTTATCGAATCGTTATGTATACATTTAAATAATAGGTTTCCAGAAGAAGACGTAATGGATCGGCATGCATTTGATCATAATACTAGAAAAAATTCAAAAGACTTTAACTTTGGTCAAGATTGTATGGTAAAGCTGGCTAAAAAATAAAAAATATAATTCCTGGATATGACGAACAAATTGGAACTGCAATTTCAAAACAATATTACAATTTTAAGTTTTTAATAATTGAACAGATGAAAAAAAAATTCCGTAGCTAATTTTTTTTTTGATTTAGTTAAGTTGGCCAATGCAGATACACAATTTAAGGAATTGTCAGTGCTTCTAGATATATGTGCTACATTTCAGGCATCCAGTGCAGATTGTGAACGAGGTTTTAGATGAATGCTGTTCAATAGAAATCACGAAACAGATTAAAGACTAATAATTTAGATAACTTGATGCGAATAAAAACGTTTATCAAATCAGGAGGCAATATTAATTTAGACAGTATTAATGAACATTGGGTTTTTAATAAAGACAGACGTGAAAAATATAAAATTATGATTTTATATTTTTTTTATTATAATATAGGTATATTGTTTTTGTTTTCTATTTATAAATTTTCATTTAATTAGTAATACTTGCTTGAATATAATATAATGCAAGATGTAATTTTTTTTATTATTTATATACTTAAAATTAAAAAAAAAATTTTTTTTTATTTTACCCGCCTTTTTTTAATTTAATAGACTTGCCCACATTGTAGTTAACACTGCACACCAATTTTAAAAATTAAAGTGAACGTTGGTCACAACCCACGAGAACGTGGCCTTTTACCACAAAAGAAGAGTGCAATGTTGCATTATCGGCAAAACTTTGGAAAGGGTTCACAGTGCTATCCAACATAATTATGTATCACGTCCTCCTTTATTAGGAAGGACGTGATACATAATTTTATCCTTATTTGATTGGATACATTTATTTAAAACAGTAAAATCTATGCAATGAATTTAAATGTAACAGAGACCTAGGTAAAATATGTATTTGACTATTTACTCACTTTGATGATATAGTAAAAGAATATTATGCTTTTAACTTCATATTTTAGTTCAATATTTATAATTCTTTTCTGCCTATAAAATGCTCAGAACAGAGTATTCTGTGACATGAATTATACCGACTGTTTATATGATATGAGTTATACATATTTAATAAACACACAATTTAATTTTTATTTCATTTTTGTCATTACTTTTATTTAATTTTATGGTCCAATGATACCAAATTTGAATTATTTTGGTCATAGAGACGTGAAAAAGTTTGGCGATTAGAAAATAGATTAAATATTTAAGGAAGACTGTGAAAGTGTTGGTGGGAGTATCATGGTATGGGAATGAGATCTCAATCCGATTGATACTTTGTGGTCGATTATTGATATGTGCCGTTCGGAGCAACTCAAATAAATCGCAAATTTTGCTCACATCACAATCAATTGATAAAATCGATATTTCGAGTTAAGTTTTTATAATTCACTAGTACTGTCACGTCACGACTAAACGTATATATACGAATCGCACAGTATGATCACCATGAAGTCCTGGTACCATATGTTTAATGAGATGGATTTGATTTTTCGATGAGATGGATTTAAATTCAGAAGGTATTGACACGTGGAAATGTTCCCTAAAAACAGGGCTGTGGGGGGGTCATCAAAGAAGCGTGTTTCTAACTGTAAATTTTAATGTGTATTGTAATTCCCACTTGTTGTTTGTTGTAAATTCACTAGGCCGGTTTTGACCTAATGATGATGTCATTGAATGACTGTGAAAGATCAAATCCATCTTATCAGGCATATGCTACCGGACTTGATGATGATCATACTGTTCGATTCGTATATATTACGTGCAGTCGTGACAATTCACTACTAATGAATTACAAGAACCTAACTCGAAATATCGATTTTATTATTTGATGGCGTGAGCTAAATTTGCGATTTATTTGAGTTGCTCCGAACGATAATAACATCCCGATCACTAAAGGATCAAACAAAAGAGAATTTCACCTTAATTAAGGAGTCATGGAAAAACATTGGGATAGAGGTCACAGCAAAGGTTGTTGATAGCATTCGAAAACGGTTGCAAGCAGTTAAAAACAACAGACCCGATAAAATATGAATGCTTCAATCCTATGAAATTTGTAGTTAGATTGTTTAGTTAAATGAACCAAGCCATTGAAACTTTAAATCGAACTGTTTATTTGGTCGCAGTGAAAAAAGTCCAATTTATAAATTATTAAATAATTTCTCTATTAAAATTTCACTGTTTGGTTATTTTCTTACTGAATTTAAAAATGTTGAATGTACGTTTAACTTCATAAATAAAAAAGACTGAATAAAACTGCTGAAATGTTATGCTAAAAATTGTTTTTTGAAGGGATTGTTCGGTTTATTTTGTCAAATTTAAAAAAGATTTTATTTTATATGATTAATTTTAAAAAAGATAAATTTACTTAAATTGATTGACTTTGATGGTGAAGTAGACTTCTCGCTGGAACGCGTAGGTATTTGTCGTGAGTTACTCGTAAACGGAAGGTTGGGAGATGAATTAGTTATCGACTGAGAATTGGGCATGGACATATTTTTAAAGAAGTGGTTGAATTTAGTGAGGGTTTCTTCTTTGCAATTGCCAACGGGATCTGCAAGAGCTCGTTGTCCGTATTGCTCACCACTTCCACTTGATTGAATCTGGGCAGTATTCTTGCAAGTGGTTCTTGGTTCCCAGACCTCCAAGTTCCACCCGTCCGGTTTCCCGAAATCCGCGTACACCTTGGAGTTATGGTATCCCTCTGACCGCATCGATAACAGAATAGTCCCGTTGAGGGAATAGGGCAATATTTAAATGTGTGTCCTATGTCCGCACAATTAAAGCAGATGGGATCATTACTTCCCCCCAGAGCGTTGGGTATATTCTTGCCGACAGTAATTTTTCCAGAACCGGGCCGAGAAGAAGGTTGTCTTTGAAAGCTATTATAAGCAGCAACTGACCCATTTATTGGATATTGATCAACGATTTCTTCTTGCTGCGATCAATTGTCTGCGAGCTCGTTAATACTGCGTCTAGTATAAATGGATATGTCAGGTGGGGTACGCGTTCTTTTTATTGTACCCTCCCAAGCTATACAACTTTTAATGAGGTCGTTTATGTTTGAAAAATGTCTATCAGTTAAATAAAATTGGAGAACCGGTTTCATATTATTTATGAGGATTTGAATCATCTCCTCGTCACTGTAAAGCTTTCGACACTGAAAGGTTAAACTCCAAATATGACGATAAAAATTAATGAAGCTATCGTTCGGTTGTTGTTTTCGCGATTCTACCATACGCCGAATTTCAAAATTAGTCCTCCGATCTTTAAACCTCTCAGTAAAATCGTGTCGTAGGTCAAACCAAGTGGCAGAAGGATGATGTTTGCAGTACGTCCAATACCATTGTAGAGCGACGTCTTTTAGAATGGTGTGTAACTCACTCAATAGAATTTCAGGAGTTGCTTGTATAGAGGAAGCCACCGAATCTAATTGAAATAAAAACATATCTACGGGAATTTCCGTAGGGGATCCGTTGTATGATATTCCACTTCGTGATAGTGGACGTCGCTCCTTGCTACATATTACTGGTTGTACTTGTGAAACATCTCTTGAAGTGCTTTGCAAATTGGGTGATGAATGGGTTATTCGATTGTTTCGTGGATGAAAATTTTGTTACCGGAGGCTGTTGGGCAACATCCGAGTACAATATGTTTTCGAACATAACTTTGGATGACTTTATATCAGACGATATTTGTTTCTTTGGTTGATTCTGATACGTAATTTTCTCATCAATTACAGACAGATTTTCTAATTTGGTCTACATTTTAATTTGGTTTGTTTGCAACGTTTTGAGTTGCTCTGATACTTGGTTCAATTGGGTTAACAAGGCAACCATCATTGAGTTTTGTTCCACGGAACTTACCTCACTTGCGAAGCCAGCCGACAAAATCGGTTGAGTTCTATCTATGTGGTGAACATTAGCAATCATTTGATTGGGAGTAAGAGTGGCAAGCGAATGACCGGAATCTACTTCCTCAAAGTGCACACGCTCTATATGTTTGGTGGGGTTTGCAGGTTCTTCGGTAATTTGCACAGTATTCGCCGCTTCAATCGACTCATTTAAACGATCACTACTGGTAACAAATATAGTAACCGAATTTAACAACTCCTGGCATATAAATAACACCTTAAGAACTAGTTCTTGGTGAGTGGGTGACTGTGATGCACGCTGTAGTCTACCTTTAATATAGAGCAAACACGAACATATTTGGTTTGCCATTATGACGCGTTCAGTAGCATTTTGATCTTTTAGATCCGTTATACCTTGTCTTAATTCAATAAGTTTGTTACGACAGTATTCAATTTCGGACCCAGGGTTCTCGGAAGCCCGCTGATGCATCGTTATGGGGAAATTAACAGAACCTTCCTCTTCAGCATGAATTTGTGTCTGAAGAGTATCGGTCGCCCTTTCATAACCGGAAGAAATTCCTTATACCTCGAATTCAATCTCAATTTTTCCGGGTTTTAGGTTCGAAATATCCATATGAGGTACAGACATGGTTAATATTTGTGACGTTTGGTAGCTCAAACAAAAAAAAATAGTAATCTTGCTTATAATATGTAACAACTAAATAGGCCAAAAGTAATAAAATAAAAAAAAAAAATATCTTAAGGTTTATAATTAACCTTAATAACTTGTGAGAATGTACGATTATAAATAAAAAAAATTCAAAAAAAATTGTTCTAATTTAATTCACGTTGATGATGTTTCGAAAATACCACCGCTTATAGACCTGAACTTCTACAAAATCTTCTGTTGTCCGCCAGGAAATAAGGAAAGATATGAGGAAATAAAAGGAAGAAAATCAAAAGAAAAAGAAATTTTAACGAAAATTAATGTTGTTTGCCTTATATTCGGTATTAATGAAATTTGGAAATTAACAAACAATAAAAAAATGTGTTTCGGTACTTGAAAATCAAACCGCACATGGGAATTACAAGTTCGACAAAACTGTAAATATTCAGGTAAGGTAACAGAGGAATTCAACGACAACAGCGGAACACTAGTTGCCTATACTCAAATGAAATAATGGTAACGGATAACTAATATAGCATACTAAACATTAAATAATTCACCATGGAAAATGCACCTGAAGTCTACCATAAAGGGAATCAGTAGCACTGTTCAAGAGAAATATTTAAAATAGTACTACGGAATTTAACTAAAACAAAAAAATACATTCAAGACTTTGTTTCTAACAGCATTACTAACTAGAACCGAAAAGTAATGAAAGAACTTAATTAACCAATTAAAGAAAAAGAACCAATTCTGAAAAAAAATTATACTAAAATGAAAGCTACACTAAGCCGATACCGCTTGGGCGCCACTGTAACGGAAGCTGGTTTTACAAACCACCGTACGTCACAGATTCTCTTCACAGAGGTTTCTGGGCGGTGTTGTTGTAGCCGGCTAGAGCTCACGGAGGTCGTGGGGATTTCCAGAAACATGTGAAGAGCTTGAATACACCGCTTAGGGAAAACGAATGGTAGGAGAGAGGAAAGGGAAGACAACAGAAGATCGAATAACGCCGATAATCACGAAACATCATCAACGTATGGTATGATTAAGACATCAATAGAATTTCAATAACCATAACAACAACAAAAAAGAATAACGTAAAATTATTGAGATGATGTTTCAAATAAAAAAAAAATTTTAAATATTCTTATATAAAAAAAATAAATATTCAGAAACTTTTCTTTTTGTCAAAACGACACAAGAATGAAATGAAAGAGATATATCCAAAAAAAAATATCAATAAATCAAAAAAATATATATATAAAATAAACTTATTCTAAGAAACAATGTATAAAAAAAACTATATACTTAAGAAATAAAAAAAAGAAGTGTGCAATACTTGCTGTTTACAAATAAAAACCCAAACTTTCCGCTAATCAGGTGATTGAAAATCGACGGCCGCTACTCAAGCAAGCGATGTCGCGAGCTCCCTGTCTCTCCCTCGCATGTCGGATTTCTTTGAATCTATTGATTTATAACTAATACCACGTTTTTTCCCAGTATGTTGTTCCCTAAGCCTAGCGTCGTATGTTTCTCTCGAAATATTACAGATGCAGAAGCCGCAAGTATCCTCCACTGTACAAAAAAAATATATAGAAAAAAAAACGTGGTTGTAGAACCAACAAAGAATACGCGTGTACCGCTATGACGGTCCTTATATCATACCTAGGCCTGGTGCGAATTTCCGCACCAAGCTAAATATTTTATCTGCACAAAAAAAATTCATATAATAACAGCTTAACCGCCCTCCGGTGTTACGCGTTCATGTATTTAAACCGCACTGCACTGGCACAACATCCAAACAAAATATACATATTTTGTTTCACAACAAAACAACTTTATTTCAATAAAAAAAAATAAAAATGTCGCATCAATAAAATGTATATTTTACATCGTTTATCAACAAGTATTGCACATGTTTACTCTCATCAATCCTTAACAATATTTATTATCATGTATAGGCACTAAATTTTCTACAATTAACCACTTATATATAATATGTTTCACTTAATCCAAAGAAGAAAAATAAAATAGAACTTAAATTTCTAAACACTGTTTACAAACAAATTATTATTATTATGTTTTTTTTTTGATCAAAATTTTGGATTTATTCATTTTTAATTATATTTTTTTTGTATCCGTCTTTCCGATCTCGCGATTCACATTCCAATCCCCATTTTTCTTTTTCTCATCCTCTACATCAACTCTTCCCGATATTTTTCTTTTTCTTCACCGGGTGACCATTTAACCATTTATTATACTACCGGCCGATTAACTAATATAAGTACAGCGCTGGGAACGACGCATACCACGAGCGACGTTACAGCGTCTAAGCAGAATATGGCTTAGGAGGAATAAGAATGTTAGTCACATAAACACATGGTCGCTTGAATTTCATTATATAACTACTTATGTTTATTGGCTATATTAGAAAGAACGATTTAACCACTATCTAATCAACGAAATTACCATATCGGCCATCCTTTTCAGGAAGTCTTTTACTTTTACTAAGCATGACACTTAAGAAATACTATTCATGAACACTTATATAAATACATAAATGAAACGAAATTATTTCAATTAAATATTATTTTCTTAGAATACTAAAACCAACCAATTGCCCAAGAGATATACCACAGTGCAATAAATGGATAAAATAAAATAACAAGCGTTGAATATAAGACTTTTCGTTTAAAAAGACTACTAGAAATTATCAAAACACTGTTTAATCGAATTAAATCGATTCTCAATATAGCAACTAGTTTAAACTATATCGAATCTTCACACTAGTCAAAAACGGTCTTACCAATCAACAGGCAACTTGTACTGATTATACATATTATTGTCAATATAATGATTATATAATGAGTGACTCGGTAAAAACAAATCTTCAATCTCTTCTACCGTTAATATAAATGGTGCTACAGTAAAACCTTAGTAGTCTTTTAAGCCATAAACTTAATTTACATTTTCATAATATGAAAGCAACTATGAAAGGTTCTATTGTATGCATAGATATACACACTAGCAAAATATAAAAATAATCTTCTAAGGGAAAGGGAAATACATGGTTAATATTCAGTTTAACAAAAAATTTTGTTGTGTGTCCATCGCAAGTGTGTGTTTATACATATAGTAAAGGAGGTTTCAATAAAGAACGAAACAAAAAACTGATATACATAAAAAAACGAAACATACGTCAAATTCAACCGTCTTCAACGGGATATGGAGATGTGTGTATATTTGTGTTTTCCACAATCAAAATGATGAATACATAAGGGAAATCAAAAACCCAATAAATTTAACAAAATGGTACTTTTCCAAATAAATAGAGCTATACAAATCCATTCTTTTAGCATTACTGTTATTCTTATTCAAACAAAGACTTAAAATTCTTTTTAATTAATAAAACACAGAGCAGAAAAAATACGTCTGCTCTGTTTGACGATATGAATATATCTGTTAGAGTATGAATATATATTTTTTTAAATCAGAATTTAAGCATGGGAAATTTAAATAACCTGTCATTCGATATTAAAAATAATGTCGTAATAGACCCGAAAGGTATTTAAACTAAATGATATTGATACATGAAAATAGTTCAATTTGATTTATACTAAGAAAGGTTTTTGGAAGGAGTATATGAAATAATTTACATGTAATATATTTGTACTATACTAAACTGTACTTACCTCGAATCATCGGTTGTAATTGTTGTACTATAAGCAGTGGTGAGTTACAAGCAAAACTTATAATCCATACAAGTATTATCATTTTGTATGCATGAAATTGAGTTTGCCATCGACGTGATGTTAATGGTCGACAAATAGCAAAATATCGTTCCAGTGATATTGCTACTAGTGTCCATACCGCAACCGATACTGAAACGGCTGAAAGATAATAAGAAATTAAAAATACAAAAAGAATTTAGATTTTTAAATGTAGTTTGTACTAGGATTATATCATAAAAATATATCTCGGATACTTTGTTTTAGAACAATTGAAAATTTTCTCAACAGTTAATCCTTTTTTTTTAAATCCGATTTTAATGTTTTTGAATTAAAAATTTACGAATTGGTCTAAATTAAAACGAATAATCTCAATAAAATGTATAAAACTATAGTATTTGATTACCGATCAAATGACGCAGTGGTTAAATCTGCAGAAGGTGAAGTGGGAGGTATCGAGTTTGAATCCCGATGAAAGTATGCAAAGGGGATTTGTCACCATCTGATTACGATCAATGGTTCGAATAAACACATCAATGACCCTCTGTTGGAGTGCAAAATTCAAGGGCCAACAAAATAAATAAGAACTCAGTTATTTTTTATATGTAATGTTTAATAACATTTAAACTATTGCATAAAATAATTTGTGACAAATAAAAAATTAAAGACATAAGTCATTTAAAACCGTTAAGTTGTGTTTTTATTATCTTTTTTAGCGTACACGATTATTTTTGTGACTTCAACTCATCCAAACCATCTTCCATGTCAATAATATAGACTGGCATGGTGCTATGCAATGTGCAGTTGCTACTATTTAAACTGAACGATGTTATGTAAACCGAAACAATAGGCTTCAATTTTAGTTTTAGTTTTAAAACATAAATAATGATGTATATAAATAATGATGTTAAAACTCAAGAATATGATTTTAAATATGAGCTTGAAATTAGAGAATTATTTGAACTCAAAAAGTGCATAAACCACGTGAGCCCCATAGGTTAAACTTTACACAGCCCGAAATCAGTGAACATGAGTTTCACTCTTATGATATACGATTTTAAACTATAGTATAAAGAAACCAGCTCCTGAAATTCGAAAAAAACCCAAATTGATACTTTGGCAACTGTTACAAACTACAAAACGTAAATGTACCGATATGAATACCCGTTCTAAAAACACGACAAATGATCTGCAATCGCAAGTACACCAAGCAAAAGATAACATAGTATCCTCAGCAAACTTAACAGAGCCTCGTATGTCTCAAAATCCATCACATTTCAAAACTTAACTTCTCCTTGGTCATATGCGCCGCAGGCACTTTTCATAAAGAGGAATAACTTATGTTTCCCTATTCTGTTATCCATCACCATCCACCTCGAGGAGCCATACCCTTTCGAAAACACCTGATTGAGAGTATTTTCACATACATCACTATGATCCAACACACGTCAATAGTAGGTAGAAATATATTTGTTAATTTAAAACCAGTAATTTAGCACAATTATATTCATCTATAGCCCAAGCAATCAATACATTACATTCTAGACTCCATCCACATTGCTATCTAAATAGTGAACAAACATCCAGACTATAAATAGATAAGCAAACTTCTTCTATACAATATACCACGACTCATTCCAAAAATCAATAAAAAACATTTTGATACGGTCATCCAATTCAGAAAATTCTTCAGTTTCTTAATACTCGAATTATACGGAAAAAATTGTGTTCAATAAAAATATAATACAATATCTGATCAAGATTTTTTCGTTCAAGCAATTCTTTTAAAATCGCAAGTATGTAAACATTTACTGTTATTTACTAACATAAAATACCGTTAACGGTTAAAGTTATTTTCTAACATAAAATAAAATAAAAAGAGGTTTTCGATAAAATTCAAATAAAAATTGAAAAAATTAATTTCAAAACTAGAAGCATAAGCAAACTATTCATTTGAAAACAACAGATGAAAAATTAATTGTTAAAATGTCACCGGAATATACATACTATAAAGTGAAACAATTTTTTCACATAACGAGATTAATCAAAGAACAAAAATATACATTTTTGTGTTAAACCTTACACATGTGTACTGATCGATTAATTGAACAAAAATATAAAGAAATGTATTGAAAACTAAAAGAAACAAACAACTAAAAATGAAATACCGAACACAAAGATTCTCATCTTCATATACACATATCATGATGTGGAGCTGACCCCCATCTTCCTTCGCAAAAATAAGAAATTTTACCTTAGAATTATTAGTTCTTGGAATTCGAAGCAAAACTGCTTGAGCTTAACAAGGTAGAAAATATTATATAGTTTGAGTGAACTCAGCTCTCCAAACATATGTATAACGGAAGTAAATTTTGAAATCCTTTTTAGTCTTTAAAAGACCCTTAACAGTTTTAGAGTCAGACTATAAAAACAATGTTACACAACGAGTAAACTTTAACAACGCAATATTTATTATAATCAGTTACTAATTATATATTTTTTTATAATCAGTTAACAAATAATGACTAGTACACGGTATCGCCCAGGTTTTGCAGTGGTTGCAATGCTGCAGGCTAGAGCGGTAGATATCGGGTTCGAAACCTGATAGGGGTAAGATTCGAAAAGGGATTTTCATCGTCCAACCGAGTGCAATCGGTGATGTGAATTAACTGCTCTGAGACCCTGTTGAGATTAAAATCCATGTGCCGTTCCATCTTTCATGTCAGTACTATAGGCTAGCATGGAGCTATGTAATGTGTATAGCCGGACTGTTAAGTAAAAAATGGGATGTCTCAATGCGCCAATTGACCTGAGTGAAGGATAACACAAAGAAAGCGTACACATAAACAAACAAAATGTTATTGTAAATATTTTTAATCGTTAACATATTTCAAATGTTAATTTTAAAGGACGGTTTCTTATGAAGTCATGGAGCTCAAACATATGGATTTTTTGGTTAACTAATCATATTCATTCTCAGGTTGATATTTTCAGTTGATTGTGCTCGCACTTTTTTTTCGTATTCATTGATAAAAAAAAGTGCTCTTTTCTCTCATTTGGGAAAGAATATCACATTAAATTTACATTGTATTGTTGTTGTAACTAGCATTATGAAATGTCTGGCGAATCTATTATGGTATTTGGGATTTAAAAAGTTTGGGCGGCTTTTAGTTAAGAGGGTTTTGGGTTTGCATATAATGTTCTTCTATTTAAGTATTGTATGAAAATTTAAGTTCCGTTTTTATGGCTGTAATACTATTAGGATTTTAATGCAGATTTTAATGTTACGGTTAAAACCCGAAATGCGGCGAATGTCCGAATTTTCCTATTCCTTTGGTAAATGTATGTTCAATCTACGTTTATCTGCAAATTTAGACTATATTCACATTTACTCTTTAATTTTTTGTATTAATAAATGATTTCGTTGTAGACCCTAGAATTATTTCGTAGCAGACCCTAGAATAATTTCCTAGAATTGTAAAGGCTAACGACTTCGGTAACTCTCACGAGCTTTAGATTTCAACTTCGAGGGACGTAGGAGCCGGCATAAGCAAACACGTCGCACTGCGTGCCGCACGACGGATTATATAGAATCTATTAATGGATTTCGGTACACTTCGGTTCATATTTTGGTAAATTCGAACATTTACCGGTAAATGTCGACATTCACCGATTTTGGGCTTTAACCGTAACATATATATTAATGGTCGAAGGGACAGGTTTTATACGACCAGGGAGGTGACTTGTATGTGGGGGGTGTGGAGCGGAGGCACATTGAGGTGGAGTGGATCGACATATTTTGGAGTGGGTTCCGACTTAGTAGAGTAGGCACGGTCGGGATTCGGTAATTAATTGAATATATATTTGTTGGTGGTGAATGGATTTTGGCACGAGTGGTTCAGTTGTGGGTGTGTTCGGGACATGTTCAGTGGCGGGACGTGGACCTGTATAGCGGGACATTGACCTGGATTGGAGGTGAAGACTTGCTTCGGTTGATATTTGATGGGCTGAGATTTCTCCGAGTATTTCATATCCTGGTGGATCTTCTGGTTCCCAGTGGATTTTATTCGTGTTTGAAGTTTCATATGCGAGCGGGGAGTAATGTGAGTTTTGGAAGTTTCCTTTCAGCTGAGGGGTGCGGAGCAAATTGGAGGCGTGTAGTTCCAGGTATCGATAGAGGTTGGTTTCTCCAACATGTGCTTGTTCGGTTTCGGCTCGGTCCAAAGTCCGGTGGCGTCCTCCGAAACTAGCCGCGGTATCGGGGCTTCCTATTGAACTGCAGGATTGATTGTTCAGTGATTATAGGTCACGATTGTGGAAGGGTTGCAGTCTCGTTGACATTTGAGGGTTGTTGGTTTCAATTTTTTGTTGTTGGAATCGGGTCTGGGCTTGACTTGCTCGCGGGTTTTGGGATTGAATGGTGTTCAGCCGTAGTCCCGGAGTGCATTTCCGAGTTCTGTACTTATGTTTTAATTAGGTTATTTGTGCGGATGGGGGTTGAAATAAATAATAAAATTAATTAAATTACAGATTCCTGTTAATTAATTAAGTTACAGACTAACTATAATAATAAATTTAATTTTAATTTAGTTTTGATTTTATTCAAAATACAGCAGAGCAGATAGGTGTGCAGACTGGAGAATGCTGATTGGCGATTGCAGACTAGTAGATTAGAATTGTGATTGTCTTGTGATTGTCTGCTAATAGTAGTTTAGTAACGATTTGACAGGTGTCTGTAACCGGGTCGCTCTCTCCTTACTAACATACCTTCCCATCCTTACCTATCGTTTTATGTAAACGGCTGTAGGAATAGGTCCGGAGCTATCCGGGAATCTTGCCTAGAGCTTGATCCTACAGTCCTATCAATCAATCAATATTTTTTCACAGTTTAGTATAAGAACCAAACTATTTATTTCCAAATAATTAACCAAACTATAAATCCAGTTTTAAATAAATAAAAGTTTCGCATCACGACGCGTTTGAAAGTTCAACTCTTAACCTCAGTAAAAGCATTGTACCGGGAATCGAACCAGATACCACCCGCTCCAACTGCTGCAGCTCTAACCATTCCATTCATCCCAAAATTACTTTTACTTTTATTTAACCGAACAACAAATGTTTTTTTATGTATATTGAGTTCAAAAATATGGAACAAATTTTACGAATCATCGAATAAATTTATATATGTAGCACAATATATAATCAATATTATTTCAACTCACTATCGTCTATACGATTTTTAAAATGGTATACAATAAGAGATAGTTTTAATTTTTTTTATATTATTTATTAATACAATATTATCACATGATATTTTATTACTATACCGATAATAACGCACAATTGTCAATTACCGATAATTGTCGCCGGTTGTAGCTTAATGGTTATGAGAGTTTCTCATCACACCTTGCTTTTGAGTTCGATTGCAAGGTGTGATGAGAAACTCTCATAACCATGCAACCGGATGACATAAAAACGCGTTTGTGTGTAAAAAACATTCTGTGGGCTGACCACCTACAATGTGCAGTGTGCACCAATCGTTAAGAAACTGGTTCGTAAGGTCTCAGTTGAGACACGGTAAGGGTTATATTAATAACGCACATATTGAAACAAATAAGTGGAGTGACTGTGGGTTTATATGCAATCCATATTCTGTTCCCAATAATGAATCTATTTATAAGATGCCCAGTTCTTTCACCAGCCGGCCATGCGGTTTAATTCTTTTAAGGCGTCTCAGTTATTGTGTAATATCAAGAAGTTGTATTACTTACTGTTGGTATGTTGTAGTAACTTTCTTTCATTTTTGATGGAAAATTCCTGGATCACTTCATCAATCCATTAAACATAAAGGTCTTTGTGTAATTGCTCATTGGTTACGTAGCGGTAAGCATTCGTTATTGCACGTACATATTTCTTTGGCAGCGATGGGTAATTGTTTGAACGTTTTGATTGCTTAGTGCAGCCCCAGGGTTGAATAGCAAACATTCAAATTGGTTTAATTATCGATTCGTAGATCAGGCGTTTACTAATAATGAGCTCTATTAAATAAAAAAGATGTATTAAAGTGTCCCTGGTCCGTTGGCCGATTTTATCGAGTGATTGATATAAATATTCAATTGTTTGATTCTGTGATTCGCTTGATTCCAATAATATTGTATTATCATAAAAGTTCTGATGAAGGTTGTTTCCGTTGTCGGTATATCAGAAATGTAAAGTTGATATAGGTTGGGCTTTAATACGCTACCGTGGAGCATCCATGCCATGGCTGGGTAAAAGTTCTTAATGAAATACCGTAAAGTTTCGTTCGGAGAGATACTATTCGAGTAATTTGTAGTAATTTTGTGGCATTATTTTACTTATCTTGTAGATAAGACCCTCATGCCACACATATTCTATCTTTGCAGTCACGCGATGAACTTGATCAACTGTCGAATATTCATTTTTGAATTCAAACTGAAAGTCAGGTATAATGATCATTGGTTTTAATCGTTTCAATAACAACTTCTCAAATAACTTTGAAATAAATAGTTTGTAACAAAGAGATCGGCCTGTATGATGCGATTTGCTCAGCTGGTTTATCTGGTCTTCTTGATCATGACTATTATTGCCACCTTGAACTTAGGCACATATGTAAGTCGAAAGCAAGCATTATATATATATATATATATATATATATATATATATATATATATATATATATATATATATATATATATATATATATATATATATATATTGATTACTCTCTTTGAAAGTTCCGTTAACCACCTTGGCGAAATTTCATTAACTCTAGTTTATTTTTTAAGATTCAAATTCAAATCTTATCTTGTCAATTTTGTAATGGGCGACATCATATATTATTGGAGATCTATAGACTGGTTTAGCATCAATCGTGGATTGTATGTCGATTGAATTGCTGATGCCATATGTTGTGCAAATAGTTCTGCTTTTTTTTTATTTATTCGCACCCATTCTCCATTTGTGTTTCTTATATGTGGCACTTGGATTATTTGTATCTTTTAGTAGCTTCCCAAAGCGCCCTTTGTAACTTTTAATAGCTTCCCAAAGAGAAAAATTATTGTCAGCTTCAGGACCCAGTCCTTTCAAATAATTTTCAGTGCAAGTGTTCTGTAATTAGTCGGTTAACTTTACCACATATCTGATTAAAATATCTTAACAAATGTTGACATATTGATTTATTACGATATTATGTCATGGTGGACAGTAAATTACCCGTAATTAATAGGGTATTATGTTTTATTAAAATTGGTAACCCCCCTCGAGCATGGCCACTGCGATGTAATGTCCAATAGGCTCTATATCCCGTAATTTTGATAAATTTTTTCTCTTTAAGGTGTGTTTATAGCTGTTTGATTAGTGGCTTGGAATTATCTTCCAGATTATTCACCCTATTTGTAAGCTGGCTGAAATTAAGTCACATTTCTGCCTGAAATTCGGTGGACATTTTCATTATATTACTAATATATGGCTCGTTAATTACAGTTTTCTGCCTGCTTTATATATAAAGATTGCTGTTTGAGTATCATATTAATAGTATCATATTGGTTTGATTAAATTAGTATTTTAACACCGCCTCTTAATTTAATGGTGATCCGGTTTGCGATGCTAATCCGTTAAGGCGTGATTCCTTGGTTCATTCTGAGAAAAAAATCGTATGGGGAGGGGGGGGGGGGGTCCATTTTTGATATCCTTTGAGATACAGGGTGTTTCTCAGAATGAATCAAGGAATCACGCGTTAACGGATTAGCATCCCAAACCGGATCACCCGTATATAAAAAAATTTAATTCAAATCATCATGAAATGGGGTGCGGTCAAGAATTCAGCCGCTGCGCAGCTTAGGTTGCAAAAAAAATTCTTAAGCAGCCGGTATGCGTAAATTTAAGGCTGCATTTTTATACGACTTGCAGCCAAAAAAATTGACATTTGGAAAATAAATTAGTTTGGCACGTTTTGCAATTTGCATGGGGTTATAAAGAAATAAAATGAATACAATGAATGTTATCAACAATTATATAATTGAAAGTTTATGTGAAACTAGCAGTAATATATTGTTTTTAGAAAAAATTCGCCTCTTAAAAAAACGAAAGTCGAAAACAAAACTTCTATTGAGGCTCTTTGACAAACGATATGTTTCCATTAAACGGAGTATCGTAAAAATAAATAATTACATGGAAATTGTTGACGAATATGATTTAAAAACGTTTCAGTCTCATTTCCGTATGGGTAAAGAAAGTTTCCAGGTCAGTTTGATAAAATTTTAATTTTACCGTTTTTATTTTATTACATCTGTTAATATTTTAGAAATTACTAGTGGTTCTTGATAACGATACTATCTTACCTAGGAGACGTCTAAGAATTAATACGAAAAAAACCTTGTTGATGACCATTTGGGTCTTGGGAAATTTGTGTAGCTATCGGAATGTAGCTGATAGATTTGGTGTTTCTAAGGGTTCGGCTGTGGGAACGGTTTTGTTTATATGCCAGGAGCTGACAAAATTGTCGTCAAAATATATCAACTGGCCTTCAGGAGATGAAATAAGGGCAGTTATCGATAAATTTGCAAAATTACGAGGAATCCATAGCTTCCCCAATGTTATTGGCTTTATCGATGGGATGCACATTGAAATCCCTGCTCCATCTGTTGATGCAGTTAGCTATTACAACAGGAAACGGTTCCATTCTTTAATTTTACAAGTAAATTACTTATAATATAATTATTTTTTTTATTGGATTTTATAATATTTATCATTTCTTTATGTTAAGGGTGTTGTCGATAGTGACATGAAGTTTGTTGACTTTTTCTTTGGATGGCCCGGGAGAAGTCATGATGCCAGCGTCTGGAGTAGCAGCAGCCTGTGCAAAAAGCTTGAAGAGGAGACCATAGACATAGCAACCAATTATCACTTGCTGGGTGACAGTGCATATCCATTAAAAAAATACTTAATGGTACCCTATAAAGATAATGGGATGTTATCTTCACGACAAATAAAATTTAATAAAAAGCTTAGTTCGACAAGAACCATTATCGAACTAGCCTTTGGAATGTTGAAATGTCGGTGGCGGAGATTGAGATATCTCCATATTTCAAAGGTTTTTAATGCGAAATATTTCGTAGTTGCAGCAATTGTATTATATAATTTTATTTTAGAGCAGAAAGAAAAATTTATGGAACCATTAATCATAACCGAAGTTGAAAATAATCCAGATGACTACTGCGATGTTTCAATCACATCCAACGTGGATCATGCTGGAAAATTTAAAAGAAACTACCATACTCAAACAATTTAAATATAAACAATAATGTATCTTTAACTTCATTTATTTATAAAAACTTATAAAAATAAAACAGCCTTCATTTTTGAGGTACAAATAATTCAGTTCGTTTAACTTAAATAAAATTATCACAGCTTCATGCGGGTAAATAACTAAAAGACATTAATTATTCTTGATGATTTCATTCATTTCTTTTAAATAATTAATTTTTTCCTTTTCCAATTCATTTTTCTCCTTTTCGACCTTCATTAACTCCTCGTGCCTACGGCTCTCTCTCACTTCTTCTTCTTTTAAATATTTAAGAACTTCGCTAAGATCATTAGTTTTTCTTGTGTCCGGTGTTTTTTTAGAACACTGTGCTTTGTTAGACGTGTCAACAACCGATACATCAACTTTTTCATTTTCTTCCTCATACCGATTGGCACTAGAAGAATCGAACGTCAAGCCCCTCGGAGGTACGATATTGTGACGAGTACCGTATACTGCGTCAAACTGTTCAAAATATAGCCAATATATAGCCCCCCTCCCACTTTTCTCATTTCGTTTTTTATGCGTTTATAAGTAATTAGCAAGTTGCTAAATTTTTTCTAGCCTCTAATGGAGTAATGGCTAATTCCTTTATGTGTCCCTTCATTTTATCTATACATTTTTTCCACATTCTTCCTTTATTTGTTTTCCCGTCATTAAATTCATGCTCCATTTCTAGTCTTGTGACTATTAGCAACTTTGTAACTTGAGGTTTCCAAGTATCCCGGCTATAAAATGCAAGTAATAAACAAATAAAACTGTCCCATATATTTGTAGGTAATTTTACACTTACGTATTGGTTACTGAACTTTCCTCATTCATGTAAAACTCCTTCAGTTCTTCATCAGAATCTAAATCATTTTCACTAAATATAAAAATAAAATTTAAATATATACATATTTCGATATAAATGTACATTAAATACTCACCGTACATCGCTCATCTTGAATAAATTTTAGGTTATGTTACTAAAATTTGCAGTTTTGCACGCTACAATAAGTCTCAAACTGCGCAGCCAAAATTTTTTAGATGCAATTTTGACCGATAGGCTGCATAGTTTTTGCTGCAAGTCTGAATTTTTGACCGACTTGCAGCTTAAGCTGCGCAGCGGCTGTATTCTTGACCGCACGCATGAAACTAAATTTAAATTTTTTCGATGTTTGATAAACAAGGTTTTTGCCACTTTGTCTGCTATACTTCGTCTTCGGACGATGTTTGAACCATTTCATACTTCTTTGTTTGAACATAATCTCGTGTAAACATGATTTGTATTTTACATCCAAATCAGTGATGCCAGATCAAAATTTTATTTGTCCCCACAAACAAAAAAAAAAAACCTACTTTTTCCCTACATACATTTATTCAATTAGAATTTATGCCCACTCTTATTTAAAATTAAAAATACGTTAGTTATTTAATTAGTTATTTTATTCATCCACTAATTTAATTCAAAGAGCATCGCTAATATGATGACATTAAACGTTATCGTATAAAATATTTGATTTCATACGCTTAAAATAATTATTTGTACATTTAAATGTGAGACATGTTTCCGGTATGTTCGTGTTAGTAGATAATGACGAACGAATAACGCATATAGCGTTTAAAACTTCACTACTAAGCTTATTTCTTTTCTTCGTTTTCACATCTGAGACTATTGAAAATATCCGCTCCGCATCGGCATTAGCATGTGGAAGCGATAAAATATATGAAGCAACTTTTGATAGCAGTGGAAAAATAGGTTTGTCAACGAAATTTTTCAACTTTGAGACTCTCCACCAAAATTGCTTAACTGAATCTTGCGAATAGGTGGATTTTTGTATTTCATTAAAGTGATTTGGAAGAGTCCTCCATTCCAAATTCAATAGATTCTGATCTTTTCTTTGTTTTTCGCAAATATTTTTAAAATCAAGCGCTTCAATTTGGATTCTGGCACCATTTAGATCCAACGCAATTTCTGGATTTAGAAATGTCATTTCTCTAAAAATAGATATATTAATAGGAAGTCGTTTTTGAATTTCTTACAGTGCAACAATGTAAAATTCCAGACAATCAAGCTTAATTCGTTCTGATTCAGCTTTTGGAATTTCTTTTTATAAATCCATACAATCCGGGCCTAAATAAATTAAGCCGATCGAAAGATAAATATGTGGCGATCTGATATTGGCTGTTGGTTTAAGTTCGTCCGGTTTAATGAAATTCTGTCCAATATTCTTAAATATTAAAGTACATTCAGATTGAAGTTGACCAATCAAAGGTTTTTTTGATTGAAACAATGCATTAAGCACATTAAAAAACTCTAGAACATACTTCAAGAAATATAAATATGCTTTGGTACACATATTGTGTAGTTCTTGCAAAATTGCTTCTGTCGATTTAAGCTTGTCCGTTTTGATAGCTTCTTTGAAAAACTGTTCTGATACACCCCAATTTTCTAAAATTCGTTCCACACATTTTTGGTGTGACAGCCAACGTGTAGCAGATGATTTTAAAAAATTTTTATTTTGAATGCCGAGGATGGTTTGGATTTCATTGAGTTGTGAACATCGTTTTGAGCTTCCAGAAACGTATACACCTATTTGTCTTAATAGGTCCTCTGGCGCACGAGGGAGAGCAAGGCATGCCTTGCTCGCGATTAAAGCTGCGCTGTGGCATATACATTTGATTATAATAGCATATGGGTTGTCTACAAGCAGTCGTGACACAAAAGAATTTTTATCGCCTACCATCACATTAGCCCCGTCACTACAGAATCCAATGATATTTTTAAAAGGAATATCTACATAGTAACATATTTAACCACATTAATTCTTTTAAATTACAAAAACGTAATCTAGAAATATTAATACGTACCAAAATTGTTAATCAACGTTTTAAAATTTGCATATAATGCAGCGGCAGTACAATCAGAACCTACAGGGAGTAAATCCAATAGCTGCACTTTTATTTGGCCATTTTCGGGACTGACATATCGAACCAAAATACACAATGACTTTGTGGTAGCAATGTCGGTACTTTCGTCTATCATTATTGAAAATTTATTTTCTTTTAAAGTTTCAACTAAACTATTGGTTTCCTCTGCAGCCAGAACATTTTTGATTACATTAACACATTTGGTTCGCCCCAACTTCGCTTGTTTAAATATTTCAGAATCAGGCACTATTTCTTTTAATAAAGGTAACAAATGATCAACAATTTGAATGGCAACGTTATGTTCTGCAAAGAACAGACTGAGACGAATTTCAAAGTTACTTACTGCGATATCATTCGCTTGTGATTGTTTCTTAAAATACGTTTTCATTTCGTTTGTGTTTTTAGTTTTTTCGACGTTTTGTTTGTGTTTTTTTTGTCTCGCTGTGTTTCTCGAGCTCTGATTTCCCGCAGTTTAAATCTTTATTGCACGCTGTGCACCTGCAGCGATACTCATCATCTGGGATTTTTGCTAACCAATCTTTAAAACTTTCAACATTAAGCCAACCGTTTTTAAATTTTTGTTTCCGCCATTTCCTTTTCGGAGAGTTACCAACTTTTCTTATATTTTCCTAATGAGAATCGTTCGATGATGTAGATGAATCCATGTTAAAATGCGTATTTTTTTGTTTTTATTTTAATATTTTGTTTTGATTTGACCGTTTTCGATTGTACATGAACACACACACTAATGACTAAAATCAACTGACGAATACGATACGCCGCGCGGTTGTTTGATCGAATTCACTATTTTCATATAAGTAATTTAGTTTTTATTTATTTAACTAGTCTTTTAAAAAAAACTTAATTTAAATTTATTTTAAATATCAATAAAATATATTAGAAATGGATTAAGAATTTTTATCAAAAATTTAAGTAGATAAAATTTCATTTTTGTTCCTCGGAGTCGGATATACTTGGTAAAAAGGGAATGAACCAAATTACTGTACGCAACTTTCAATTTTATAACATTTTGTTGATACCAAAATTTATCCACAACCAAAACCAATCAACCAAATATGTTCTCTATTTTGACAGGATATAACCCTCGAGACACATACATGGAATAATTATTCAAAGCACCCATTAACACATCGGACAGATTTTAGACAAAACCAAAACTGAAAAAATTATCAACAAAAACAATTTTGATAAATAATGCGAAATCTATATGTTAATCATTTAGGTGAAAATTCTCTACATCTTAAATATTTTTTAAAATCAGTCCTTTTTTCCCTACACTCATTTTTTTCGGTTAAAATTCCCTACAGGTAGGGAATTTTCCCTACATCTGGCATCACTGATCCAAATGCTTCATTCGTTTTTATTCAGGTGGCTCCTCAGCAATTGTGATGCACGATGTAACCAATAATTTTTTAACCATTCGCCCTCACTAATAGCTTTAGATAGTGCAATGTACACACTAAAAAATTTTCGGATATTCTATAAATTTATTTATATTTTTGTTCAGATAATTTATATTATATAAAATACTGTATAAAAATTATAAATATTGAACTTATACAATTCGTTTATATGATTCTGTAATATAATTTACACAAATTTATAGTATACATATAATTTCTATACTTCCATTTGGATACTTTTTATAACCTACGTATAAAACTTCACTTTTCATAACTTGATTGGTATAAAATTAATATATTTATTATATAAAAATTTTGTTTTATACGATTAATTTTATAAAATTAATAGAAAAACCAATATTTTTTTTGAAAAACATAAATTTTAAACTGTTAGGATCGTTTGATTTTTTTTTCAGTTCTGTGGATATTGTGTAGTGAGAAGATGTGTTTTGAAGTTTTATTAGATTTGTGAAGTTGTTAATAGTGTTAATATAATTTGTTAGTTACAATGAAATATGACAATAATAAACCTTCAACTCAACTATTACCAGTAATAATGATTTCACTGACGTTGCACGTGACAGCTGCTTTATTAGAAGAACTAGAGTTGGTTAAATCCAAATTAAAATCTTCCTTGAATTGTCGTAGGTCAACTTTAAAAGGAAAACCTATCAACAGTTTATTTGAAACTTAATAATCTTTCGTTGTTTGTCCAGATTTGGTAATTCAACGATATTTAGACTATAGTGTGTTAGATATAAATAAATAAATAATTTTGTATCTTTTTTTACAGGAAAAATTATATATTTTTCTCTAACTTTTAAGGAATCACAAAATTTATTAGAACAATGGCCAAAAATAAACCAGTTATGTAGTGTAAAAATTCGGAAAAAAATATTTTGTATACAGAAATTGATCGAGATTCTGGTTAGAAATTGATACAGAAATTGATCGAGATATTCTTTTTTATCGTTTAAAATATTATATTTTTAACACATCCAAACATATTTTTTAACTGAGTTTTATTTATTACAATATTTGTTATTTACATATTTGTTAATTATTTATTAATTCTCTTTAATGTTTTTAGATTATGATAGAACAATTCTTTTATTAATTTAATACGACTTCTTCCACCATCAGCGAACGGACGAAAGAAGTTTTCAAGATAACCGACGAACAGGCAATAGAAATGCTTATTGTATCAAAAACGTAATAATTTCTAAATCTAATGATATACTAGCCTATATTAAAATCCAATTTAATGCGCTATTTATAGGTAAATACAATTTATTTAACAGCAAACTACAATATTTCATTCAATTAGATATCAAAATTTGTAAAAAAAATGTTTAGCTAAACTTATTTTAATAGAGCACTATCCGGAGCCGCTATTATTTGAAGGGAAATTTACGATAAATATGGGTATTTTAATGTTCATTCCTAAAAATGAAAAATTTCATTGCATTTAATGTCAAAATTTAAATTTTTTATCTATTTAATTTTTGGTTAACAATGAGACTGGCGGATAATAGAATAAGTTTGTATCGAAATTTCTCTTGCTCCGGATAGCGAGCTCTGGATAGTGCGAATATTTAAACATGGCTCTGGATAGCTCATATATTAAAACACGGCTACTGTTTCATTAATTGAAGTTACAAATAATATATATTATTATAACCTATATATGCAATTAATAAATCTTACTTAAACATCAGTTTACTAAATTTTCAGACTTCAATCAATTATTACAATTAAAATTAATAATAATTAAATAAACATAACACTTACACAAACAGCATTATTTTTTTAAATACATATATCGATTTTATAAAATTAACTAAAATTGTTTTATTTATGTGACAAAAATGAACCTTAAATTTATCAGTGTTGAAAAATGAGTTCAATTCTAATATATAGAATTTTCAAACTTTTATACTAAAGTAACTTAATTTTATACGTTAACCAGATTAATATTTTCTATAAATAATTTATATAAATTTAATAACTATTTCTTATAAACAAAAATTAACATCTATTGGATAAACTTTATATATTAGAGTATATAAAGATATTTATACATTGGATTATGAAATTAATACCAGTGACATATCAATGTATTTATATAGAGTCATATAAATTTTATACAATATTCTATAACATTTGGTTATAAGTTAAACTTATATAAAATTTATAAAAAAATTCGTACGGAATTATATTTATATGTTTAGTGTATTAATTTTATACTTAAATGTTTTAGTGTACTCAGCTTCAGTCGATGATTTACTTACAATTGGTTGCTTGCGTGATGAAAAACTCACTGTGTTTCCAAATAATTTAAACACTTATCCAGATGTGGATTTCGAATCATTTTTGTCACCTACCCAATCTGAATCACAGTAACCAACCAATGTCTTTCTTATAAAACATTTGTATGTCAATGGTACTACGAATATAACTCAAAATCCGTTTCGCGTAATTGAAATGAATTTCGCCGAAACAATTTTGATAACGGCTAAAATATTCTGTTGATGCACACAAATCTGGTCTGGTAGTCATGTGCATAAATTAAACACCCAATCAATTCACGAGATGGATGATTCGACATGTAAACCCTTTTCCATTGGTGTCGATTTAGGGTTATCATTTTGCATTCCAAATTTTTGCAATCCTTTTTCCAAATATCTTGATTGACTCGCCGCCCTTTTCAATGTTTTGGTCAATTTGCATTCCCAAAAATGAGCTCACATTACCTAAATCAGTGATATCAAATTCATTTGATAGTAGTAGATTCTTCACAGCTCTAATCATTTTGATATCTCGGCAAAATATCAATGTATCGTCAACAAACAGTAACACATAACATATGATACCATTTTGATCCTTCACATATAAACATTGTTCTGATTGGCAGCGCTTGAATCCAATTCGAATCATAAAATAATAGGACTTCTCGTTCAATGCAGGCGAAGCTTGTTTCAGTCCAAAAAGTGCCTTGTTTAATTTACACTCTGGAAGTCGCATATAAGTGTCTTCATTCAAATCACCATTCAAAAATACGCACTTAACGTCCATCTGATGAATGTGCATATCAAAACGATTGGCAATTGACAGCAAAATTTTCAATGTAACTAATTTTGCCACTGGTTCATATGTTTCATCAAAATCGAATCCTGGCTTTTGAGTAGAACCACGTGCTACCAATCTTGCTTTGTACTTATCAATTGAACCATCAGCTTTTCTTTTCAACTTAAAGATCCATTTATTTGTTATGGTACTTCTACCTTTTGTTAAATCGCAAACGGTCCAAGTTTTGTTGTCGATTAAAAACTGATATTCAGATTCAAACTGATATCGCCTTTTTCCATTCTGGCCAATCAAATCGACGCGTTGCTTCATACATCGATGATGGTTCGACTTCAACAAATTGTTCAATCGATAAAGCAAGATTTTCATCGCCGTAAAATTGTCCAGCAATCAATGCAATGTGAAAACATTCAATCACAGTTGCTCAGTGCCCATTCGCTCTATCGATTAGGTGATTGTCCTGTCGTTGCTACCAATGCATTTTGAACTTCCACTGTTGATATTTTCTAGATCATCACCAGGGTCAATCATCTAGCCATCTAGCAATTTAGAACAAATACGGTGAACTAATGAATCACGAGCAGAAACTGGCATTGGACCATCTTTAACTCCAGAGGTATATTTTCTCAATTCTTAACTTAATTCATTTTTTATTATTTAACATAATTATTAAAGGCTATTAAATCATATATTCATCGCAAATCCGGTGGGCCTGAATTATTCAAAAGTTTTGAGTCACGTAAATCGTTAACCGATAACCAACAGCGCAAACTTATTTGATTTTTAGCCACGTTTATAGAAGAACACTGCAGTTCCACTCCAAGTACCGAAGATCTTCAAGTGGTTGCTAAAATTGCAGTAGGGTTTTTCCCCTGTTAAGATTTGGTAAGACAATCATTCGTGCGTCTTGTGTTGAGTTTACTTAGGCTATTATGCAAGTTAACAAATTATTAAAATATTTTGTTTTTATCTGTCAGGAAATATTGGTCAACAACAAGTGTAATGGGTTTCTTCAAAAAAAATTAAAAAACGATCCTTCTAAAAAGCGTAAATTTGAAAAACGTTTCGAGGGTGAACTTGTGAATACCTCCAAGTCAACTATAACCATTAATGATTCTACCGACGTTGAACGTGATTTATATGTTATAGGTACAGCTGCTTTACCGGAAGAACTGGAATTGGTTAAATCGAAATTAAAATCTAGCTTGAATTATCATAGGTCATCTTTAAAAGAAAACCTCATTAACCATTTGTTTGAAACCTACTCATGTTTCTTTGTTTGTCCAGATTTGGTAACCAACTTTATTTAAGCTTGTGAGTAAGATATAAATAATTAAATAATTTTTGTTTCTCTTTTTACAGGTGCTATACGATTTTTCTTTATCTTTTCATGAATCGCAAAATTTATTAGAACACTGGCCAAAATATGAATCAGTAATTTTCACAGGTGTGAAAAATTCAGGAAAAAATATTTTGTGTACAGAAATTGATCGAGATACATGTATATTCTGTTTCATTCTATAAAATATATTTTTAACAAACATATTTTTTTATTTAAATTTTATTTATTATAATATTGGTAACACATATGTTAATTATTTCTCTCTAATGATTTTAGATTATGATAGAACAATACTATCCTTTATTAATTTAATACGGCTTCTTCCACCATCAGCGAACGGACAAAAGAAACTTGTAAGATTAACCGACGAACAGGCAATAGAAATGCTTGTTATATTCAAAAGAGTAATATTGTTTAATTTAATGATATACTATTTAATTAATTGAAGTTGAAAATAATATGTTATTATAACTATACAATTAACAAATCTTACTTAAACATCAGTTTACTAAATTTTCAGACTTCAATCAATTATTGCTAACAATTAATATTAAGATTTAGAATAATTTAACTAACATAACTAAAATTTTAGGAGGGCTTGACAAATGAAGAATATTTATCAAATTCAGATATAAGACCTTACATTGTAACAGTTGGTACGTCCAAAGCTAATATAAACCAATTTAGAAGTTTTGGATGGTCATATAATTAACCTTCCAAAAACTTATAATTTCACATCAACAGTCGATTTTATTTTCAAGTTACACTTTATATTTAATATAGAATATAACAACAGTTAACGATTTTTTTGGAGTTTTATCCAAAATTACGTTTTTAAAATCGAATTTTCGGTAACAACTAAAACTCAAGAAGTTTTTTTTAAATTACAGAAATTAATCGCAGAGGTTTCTGAGTAAAACTTATAGCTGAATTTTGATTAAATATAATAATGGATTATTTTTACTGCTTTATTTGCAAAAAAAATCTGTAGTTTTATCTCTTCTTATTAAACATTTGCAAATTGACCATTTTTTATTGAATTCTAAATTTCTGAACATAAAGCGTTGTCTCCACCTCTTGTGTTCACTCATTCAATTCTTATTCTGGACTAAAAAACACTGTCTCAAATGTTCCAAAGATAACTGGAATTCCTGGAAACACTGAAAATGATGTCAATGTTTCAAATTTATTAAATTCTTCTCTAGGCACTAATCATCCGGTTTGCGAAGATATTCAAAATCCATTGACAATGGATCAATCAAGATAAGCTTAAAAATGAATTTGGAGTTAGCGATTTCATAGATGAAATTAAAGCTTTAGGTTTAACAGAAGCCAGCATCAGTAAAATTATGACAAATACTTATAAATTAATTGAAACTATTTCACTTAATGTTTTAAGTTTAAATAAAGATATAATGATGCTTCATCAGATTGCATTTGAAACTAGTATTGAAAGCATGTTTGCTACTTTACAGAATAAAACTGCCAAATATACTTCCAAATTTATTAGGGAGAAAAAATTTGAAAGGGATCAATTTTATGTACCACCCAAAAGTATAGCTATTAGTTTAAGGACATATCAAAAATATTGTGCAATAACTAAAAGATACAATAAATTTTTAGTTCAAAACACATTTCAATTCGTTTCTATTCTAAAAACCATTACAGTTTTATTTCAAAATAAATTCTTTTCTTCTGAATACTACGTAAAAGATCATGTTTGTTCCAATGAAAATGTTATTAGTTTTTGCTGTGGAAGTGTATACCGCACAAGTGATTTTGTTAAAAGAAATCCAGATGCAATCCAAATTCAATTATTTTCTGATGATTTCGAAGTTATCAACCCCTTAGGTAGTCGCAGGGGCAAACATAAAATAGGAGCAATCTACTTCTCAATTAGAAACCTACCTCCTTAGTATTTATCACGCTTAGACAACATATATTTGGTTGCCTTATTTAATGCAAACGATTTAAAACTAGAAAAATCATATAGCAAAATATTAAAACCAATTTTTGATGATTTAAAAATACTTGAAAGTACTGGAATAAAGCTTCAATATACAGTTTTGTGTGGTACATTGGTAGCAGTAGCTCATGATAATTTGGGAGCTAATTTGTTGCTAGGTTTTGCTGGAAGCTTTCAAGCGTCTTATTTCTGTCGTATATGTGACATTCACAAAAATGAAACATCTAATTTGTTTTGTGAAGACCAAAGCCGAATTCGTAAACTTAAAAGCATTAAAACCCTTGCAAGTACCTATAATGGCGACTTAAATCAATTCAAAGGTGTAAAATCAGTCTGCATATTAAATAATTTAACTAATTATGATGTTTGTCAAAACAGTACGGTTGACTCCATGCATGACATACTGGAAGGCATTGTTCCTTTTACTATAAAACATTTTATAGTAAAAGGAACAATGCCAAAAACTATTTGGTTTTAAGGAAATATTTAACTTATAACCAAATAAATGAAAGGATTAAATGTTTGGATACAAATCGAGAAAAAATATTCCAACTGGTTTAATCGCTAAGGATTCATTACATTTCTCAGCGTCTCAATTGTGGTGCTTGATCAACCACTTTCCAATTAGATTTTGAAGATTTGCATTCAAAGTGGCAAATAATTATATCTTTATTAAAAATAATAGATATAATTTTTGCACAAATAGTCTCCGTTTCATCGGTAAATAATTTAAGAAAATTAATAACAGATCATTTGTCGGCTATAGTGTCTGAATTTAGGGTAGACTTGTTACTAAAACATCATTTTATAACCCACTATCCTGATATATTATTGAAAATGGGTCCTATATCTCGCTTGTCTTCTATTCGTTATGAGTCATTTCACCAATATTTTAAAAAGTTAAATAAAAATCAGAGGAATTTTAAAAATGTTTGCAGAAGTCTAGCAATTCGCCAACAACAAAAGTTTTCAATTGTTATTAAAACTTTAAATCTAGATAGAGAAATAGAAAATGGGAAAAACACTTTACTTAGTAAGGAATTTATTCAAGAAAATAATTCCTCTGATAAATCGTTTTATGTATCATGGATTAATTACAATACACACTATCGCCCTGGATTATTCTTAGCATCTCCAGAGAGTGATAACAAAAACCATTACCATAACGAATTTTATAAAATAAAATTTATAATTTTAGAGAATGAGGATATTGTTTTTTTAACTCAAAAGTATTCGTCTGTCACGTTTGACGTATTTCATAATGCATATGAGATACAAGCTATGGCACAGTCAAACCTAAATAAATTATATTTGAAACATTATAAGTTCAACAGAAGTTACGACATTGTCGTGTCACGAAAAACTAACAAAACTTATATTAAATAGTAGCATATAATTTACAATACTTTATACCTAATTTAATTTTAAATCTTGTACACTTTTGTAAGTAAAATTAAATAAACATTATTAACATCAATAACATTAATGCAATAATATGATTTTTTTAAATATATGTATTCTATAAAATGACCTAAAATTGTTTTATTTATGTGACTAAAATGTATCTTAAATTTCACCAGGATTGAACTTTCAGTTCAATTCTAGTATAAAGAATTTCCAAATTTTTATATTAAAGCAACTAAATTTTATATGATAATCAGATTGATATTTTCTATAAATAATTTATATAAATTTAATATTAATCCCTTATAAACAAAAATTAACATTTATTTTTTGGTTATAAGTTAAACTAATATAAAATTTATAAAAAATTCGTACGGAATTATATTTATATTACAAGTGTATTCATTTTATACTTAAATATTTTAGTGTGCAGCTTCGTATTGTTGTGAACATTTACTTGATCCGCCATTTTACTTGCTAATTTCTTTATATCATTTGCATTTAAGTGACCCAATCTAAAATGCAACAAACTTTGAGAAATTTTATGCAAATTCATATTACCTGTATAGCTACACACTAAAAAATTTACGTATAAAATGAATACGCTAAACATAATGTAATATGTATAAATTTTTTATAAATTTTAAATTAGTTAAACATATAACCAAATGTTATAGAATATTGTATAAAATTTATATTACTCTATATATATATATATATATTAATAGGTCACTAGTATTAATTTCATACCCCAATGTATAAATATCTGTATATACTACAAAATATAAAGTTTATCCAATAAATGGTAATTTTTGTTTATAAAGGATATATATTAAATTTATATAAATAATTTATAGAAAATAATAATCTGGTTATGGTATAAAATTTAGTTACTTTAGTATAGAAGTTTGGAAATTCTATATACTAGAATTAAACTCAGTTTTCAATACTGATGAAATGTAAGGTACATTTAAGGTTTGTCACATAAATAAAATTATTATAAATCTTAATAGCAATAATTGATTAAAGTCTGAAAGTTTAGTAAACTAATGTTTAAGTAAGATTTATTAATTGTATATAGGTAATAACAATAATACATATTATTTTAAACTTCAATTAATGAAATAGTATATCATTAGACATAAAAATAATTACGCTTTAGAATCTAATAACATTTCTTCGGTTATCTTGAAAGTTTCCTTCGTCCGATCGCCGATGGTGGAAGAAGTCGTATTAAATTAATAAAAGATAATATTGTTCTATCAAAATCTAATAACTTAAAGAGAATTAATAAATAATAAATAAACGTGTTAATAAATAATTTACAAATGAACTAAGTTATATCAGATACTTTTAACCTGATACTCAAATGTTTAGAACAATCAATTGAGTACTACTCAAAGTATCAGATACTTTATGTTCGATTCGATATGAACTGAACGTTTATTAAGTATTAGTTTTAATGTTTTTTATTCAAGAGAATGAGAATGAATTAAATATAATCATTTAAGTTTGATCAGTAATTAACATACGATACAATCATATACACGTCATATAATCTCCAAAAATCCAAAGACGTAATGTATTAGCTCTTTCGCATTAACCTGCATAGCATTTAAATAAAACCCAATACCATTAAAGCTCAGGCCAATTATTCACTTTTATGAGTTACTATGAGTAAATGGTTAAAAAAACAACAAAATATGTACAATTCGTTCGTAAACTGTCGATTTCTCGCAATTTTTTGACTTTGTATCTTTTTATCTTACAATACAGGCCTTAACATCAATTTTAGTATAGGAGGCATCTAAATATGATTATTTATCAAGACTGATGTACAATAATTTTCTCATTTATTGATACATACTCAAATTTTTCATTCATAAGAAATTTTCCTAATTTTTATTTTCGGCTAATATGTTAGTGCGATAATATTTCGTTTCTCGAATATGATCACATGATCAAAATGGTTCAATGTGATTCGATAAAATTTATAAAGAGTGATTATATAAAGTAACTCCTCTTTGCATTTGAGTCTTGTATAGGAAAAACACTCTAGCACACAAAGAATACACAAAGTCACAAAAATTATTTTTTTGTTTGTTTACGTTGATTTTTTGTTTCTTTTTGTTCTTGATGGTACATTGTTACTGTTTTTGTATTGTATATTATGTTTACTTGTCAGTATGAAAATATTAAACAAAAATAAATTCAATTTTTGGAAAATTTAATATATATTTGCGGAAATATAAATTTTAATAAACATGTAAATATAAATAAATTTGATATTATTCAATTCATAATTTTATTAACTACTTCGAGTGACAAAATTTGTATAATTGTTAATTCGTTAATTCTATTTCGAAAAATTAAACGAAACATCAATTTAATTATTTTTGGAAATAATAAAATTAACGTTTTGTTTAATTTATTTCCTAGTTAAAATTCAGATAGATATTATCAAAATATAAATAAAATTGTTAAATATTTAAAAACCTAAAAAAAATTCCGAACAGATAAAATTTTATGTATATTGAAAATAAATTACGAAAACATAAAATTTATCATAAAAACAAACACATCCTACCGTCGCAACTGCTTGAAGCAAACTTAAATAAAGAAACAAAATCAAATAATTGAAAAATGAAATTAAAATTATTTATTTCAAAATTTCATCCGTGGGTGGTCAATTTTAATTCTAGCGCTGGTTGTATTTCGATCAGCGTTGGTTGGATTATTGTTTATTAATTTACATTTAATCATCCATTTACAGTGTTTCCGAATTAACACGAATATCATAAAATCCAATAAAATTTCGTGGTGTTTGGAGCATACTAAATTGCTGTCAAACCACCAACTAAATACTTTATGTTGATTCGTCCATTCCACACATCGGTCAACTATAATTTGCTTTATATTTTTAAGGTGCGAAGAGTTTTATCAAAACCATTTCTAAAAATTTTCAAATGGGTTTTACATATATCACTGAAAATTTCTGAAGGGGGGTGAAATAAGCCAAAATTCGAATCTTTTCTATAATTTTTATAAAATATAAACGACTCATTCTGGAGATTAATTTTTTCATCAGATTTTATTAATCTGTTTTCACATTGCGAACATTTAATTGTTGTTTTAATACGTGACACCACATACCCAGCGTAATATTTTTCTAAACATATATAGGAAGCGTTTCTATAATTTTGTCTTCTAAATTTTCAAAATATATAATTTCAGGACTTCTATTTCCAGAATCTGAATTGACTTCTGTCTCTGTAATATTTGTTTGTAATTGAAACCTCTCATGAGTCCGAAAATAATTGCTAGGGTCAACTAAAAAAAAAAAAAAAAAACGAACAACTTAACTTAGGGTCAACTAACATTTCATCAAAATCAGTTTCGCAGTTAGAACTTTCGTGGTTTCAAAATTTTCATAGAAATTATTTGGGTAATAATGTCATTAAAATGATGAATACTTGGATTTCTTGAGTTACCACCCCTTTGCCGTATTATGAAAAATCAATTTTCGCACGGATCTTGATTAAACAAATCATTTTTGTTTAATAACTCATTTGTGAGGCTTAAGATAGCTGCAATAGTCTGCAAAAGTCCAGAAAAACAATATGCTTTTGTTTTTTAACATCCTTTAATAGTTGCAATAAAGTTCAATGATGATTTTAAAATTTTGTGAGGTTGATTTTCTGGTTTTGGAGCTATGCAATTTGGATTTAAACTAAACTGTTTTTTGCTATTCAAAGCATCGAAAAGCATATCGATTTTTTCACAAAAATTCATAGTTGCTAACGATTTATTTGGATCTGAAAATTTGTTGTATACTAATCCAGTTTTGATTCCAGCCGCAACAGTACTGCTAAAAATCTGGGTGGCATATGCAACCCTCATTTCTTCAAAATTGTTAGGTTTTATATACGCAAAAGATATTTTTGTACATATTTTGTAGTAGAATTTTTTTCTATGTCGTACAATTCTTCTAAAGTCGACCAACTTACAATTCCGTCTGATGTTGACAAATCAGAAACAATTAAATAATTTCGGACACTTTTAATCAAGTGTGGAGGATCATACATACCATAAATTTTGTTATTTTTATGATAAAAAAATGGTTTTTCTTGAGACACGCGTAACTGAGAGTGTAACAATTTCTTTTATTTGACCCTTGATCACAAATGACAGCAACAATTTTAAAACCACAATTCTCGCGAAACTCAATATTTTCCAACAGTTTTTTTTAACTTCAACGCCTTTCATGTTGTTTTTGGAAGAATAATACGATAGAATATATTTATAATTTGCAAATAACCCTCGGGTCATAAATAAGCAAATAGATTTTGCTATAGTTTTGTCGCGTTTATTACCTAAATCAGTGAATCCATCTAAATGATCGTGATAGGAATTATATTAAAGATCTCGTTTAATGTCGACCTCATCAAAAACAATAACTGCGAATCTTGAATTATTGTCCATTTCTTTGCATTTTCGATTTAAATTAGTGGAAATGTCAAGATTAATACCAGGTTTTAAGTGTTTTACTGGCATCCAATTTTGAATGGATGACACAGCTGGTAATCGACAATGAAATGCCTTTTTTAGGTAACGATAAGTTCTTGCGGATCTATAATATATGTTCAGAGCTATAAACCTTTGGGACTGGCTCCATTTTGTCGTTTTAGGTTTCCAAACTAATAACATTTTCCCTAGTTATTTTGCATGATCTGCTACGTACGTTAAGTTATCTACTCTATCATTTAAAGTTAACGTTTGATAAATAACGATTTTTGAGGGTTAGAGATCTTAATTTTACATTTTTTCCTGAATTACTTTTTTCATTTTCGCTAATTGTTTTTCAATTTCTTAAGACTCACTTCTATAATAAGCACAATTTTTTACTTTAGTCTCGCAATTACAGCAGATGGGTTTACATTAGTTAGATACACCTAAGTTTGTAAGGAGGTTCATATTTTTCGAATTCATCAATGGTAAGATCTGCATTACTAGAACCTGCTTTGGAATAGTTTAAATAAACCCTTTTTATTTGAACAGGATCTGGATTATTAAAAGGATCATCAGCTTCCAGCCAACTTGGATTTGATAAGTTTAAAGAAGGAGCCGTACCTGTCTTAAGACGATTTTCGAGTTTCGATTCATCAACAAAATGGTCTTCACATACTCTTAAACATTTCTTTAAATTTTTTTTGTCTAAGTCGCTTTTTGAATCCAATCATTATAACGGGCGAATTATTTAATGGAAAAGAAAAACATTTTTTTTGGGGAAGCTCGCTTTGTTGCTTTACAAATTTTAACCGCACAACTACTCCACATGGAAGATATTTTATTTTTGCCAAATCCATAATGTACTTATCGATTACATAAATCAATTAATTGATTATTAAATACTATTATTAGTATAAAAGAATTGAAAGCTGTATTAAATAAAAATTGGAAAGGAAATGTTGAAAATGTATAAAAACTAGGCTAAAAAATGTATAAAAACCGCAAAAATAAATTTCTACTTAACAACAAAATTAATACTATGACGAACAAACTTTACGAACTAGTTTTGAAAAATACGTCACAAAATATTATACCTTGAAAATAAAAACACTCTACCCTGGAAAAAGTATAAAAAGGCATGGAAATCAAATTTATTTTTTAGTTCATGATAAATACTGAAGTTACCATCTTGATTGCCGAAATATATTAATAATATAAAAAATAAAAATTCCACTATTAGGAATATTTTTGAACTTAAAATATCAAATTTTTATTGGATTGAATAGAATAGTCTTAACTAACAATAATAACAAACTGAAATCCCTACGTGAAAATGATTATACTAACAATATATAATAATTTACTAATAATGTAGTTAGCAATGACCCTGCTGTGGATTATCACCTTAGACGTTTCTAAGGACCATTGTATTGTTTCCTTTTCCCAAACCTTATATGTTGGGATGCAAGCAGGGACTGGGCCCGCATAATTTTGGAGTAAAAATTTTCAGATATCTATTTGGAACTCTGCTGAATATACTCCAGGATTATGGTAACAATCTCAGATTAACCGTAACTGGTTGGCTTGTACTTCCCCTATCATATCATATCATATCATATATATATATATATATGTATATATATACAGGGTGTCCCCGATTGGGATGCTGATCCGTTACGGGCTGATTCCTTGGTTCATTTCATGAAAAAAATCGTATGGCAGGGGGGGTCAATTTTTGATATTCCTTGAGATACAACGCGTTTAAAAAATTTGGTTCGGAAAAAAAGTACAAGCGGATATTAAGCTGTAACTTAAAAAATTCGGACAGCAACTAACAAAGTCTCATTTGACGGACAACTAAATAGGCTATATTTAAGATCTCATTGGCTATCTCGCATCTGTATCCATTTAAGAGCTATGGCGTTTTAAAGTTAAAAAAATAAAAAAAAAATGATATATTTTTTCATAAATTTGAGTTTTTCTCAAAAAAATGCCCTAATATATTTTTTTTTTTACTTAATTTTAATCCGCTATGATCTCTTCTACAATCCCTCAATACATTATTTGTACCCACGTGTTATAGTTTTTTACTTATGAGACGAAGAATGAAAACACGACACACAAATATTAAAATGTACTTCCCTAAATATTTATTTAAAACTATATTTTTTTTTATAAAAACCGTATTTTCTAAACAAAAAAAAACAATTAGAATGTTTTTAAAATTAATTTTGATTCAGTGTCATAATAAAACAACTATAAAAATTTATAAAAGATGCTCAAAATGTCCTCCTTGTTGCTGAATGCAGGCTAATGTTCGATTAAGTATACCTTTCGTAATTTCAATGGATTTGCTGTTGCATTTCTTATGATTTCTTCATCGACATCCAAATGATTGGATGAGACTGCATGGGGATCGGCCCGCATATTTGATGTTGATATTATGTTTGGCAGTCTTCTATGAGTATTTATAAATACTCTCGCGTCCGGAACGCGACGCGTTGGGAATCTTCGCTGATATTCATTGCGAGCTCTTGCTGCATTACCATCGCAGAATCCATAAATAAAATGGATATCCGTGTACTCGCCCGAGAACTGTGCCATTGTGATATTTAATTTATTATGATTTATTTGT
>OZ010736.1:76973561-76978561 GCA_963932295.1 Tipula lateralis | reverse complement strand
AAACAAATTAATTTAGTATGTCGTGCAAATTCTATTTCAACACATTGTAAAATGTCATTTAAACTCCCAACCAATTTTGTTCTGCAAAATAATTAAAAGCGGCAATGGATTCGAAATCTAAGTTGAATTGATGAAAAAACCATTTGTACGACCGAGTTATATGTATAACATTTAAATTGACGATCAACCTTAACGCTGTAATTGAAAATTGAATGAAAAATGCAATTTTTTTTTATTATATATCATTTATTTAATCAACTTTTTAAAATTTATTTTAAACATAACTAGATTTTAATATATATTTTTTTTAAGTTTTAAATTTTCTTATTATTTAATTACTTAAATTTAATTTATTTATTATTTACTGGTTAAAATTAGTATTTATTTCAATATTGTTTCGTCAAATATGGCTTTTCATTATACATTTTTTTAACTTCTTATTAAATATCAGCTTTAAGGTATTGTTTGTTATTAAAATATTATTGTATATAACTACTAAAATACGTAAAATAAATATATAAAAAATTAACATTCAAAAACTATTTTCTAGGTAAATTTGTTATTTGAACTGTGTTTCTTAAAATATATACAACGATATCGTCCTTATTATGAGACAAATTTTGTATATAAGGTATCACAAAATACGTTGGATCATATAAATAAAACTAGCTAGTATTCCGGATTCTCGTGCACAACAAAGCCAAATCGTAACTAAAAATAGAAATATATAATACTTATATTTTTTTTATCAAAATCATTTTAATCAGTTCATATGTGTGTATGTATATGTGTATTTATGCCTACGTATGTATATTTATATATATATATATATATATATATATATATATATATATATATATATATATATATATATATATATATATATACTTATGCAAATACATATACATACACCTATACATATACATATAAATATACATAAACATATACATCATATACATAATCATATACATATTCATATACACATACATATACATATACAATACATATACATATACATATACATATACATATACATATACATATACATATACATATACATATACATATACATATACATATACATATACATATACATATACATATACATATACATATACATATACATATACATATACATATACATATACATATACATATACATATACATATACATATACATATACATATACATATACATATACATATACATATACATATACATATACATATACATAAACATATACATATACATATACATATACATATACATATACATATACATATACATATACATATACATATACATATACATATACATATACATATACATATACATATACATATACATATACATATACATATACATATACATATACATATACATATACATATACATATACATATACATATACATATACATATACATATACATATACATATACATATACATATACATATACATATACATATACATATACATATACATATACATATACATATACATATACATATACATATACATATACATATACATATGCATATACATATACATATACATATACATATACATATGCATATACATATACATATACATATACATATACATATTCATATACAAATACATATACATAATATGCAGGATGCATATGCATATACATAATATGCAGGATGCATATGCATATACATAATATGCAGGATGCATATGCATATACATATAATATTAAGACTCATATGTTTTCCAAAAATGTGGTTTAGTTTGGTATTTTTGATTTACTTTAGGTCGGGGATGGATTTACTCTACCAATAGTTGACGAGCTAAAATAGAAACAAACAATTAATTAGTTATAATAATTGCTGCACACAACCTTCAACACATACCTGATTGGCTACTTGCCGTTCCACATAACCAAATGGAAATAAATCGGACTAACCGTTTAAATTTTGGGGCACCGTGCTATTCAAATTTAGGGTAAATTCGTCGGTCACTACTGAAAATAATATTTTGGTTAATACTGGGTATAAACATTGTAGTTCTGCAAAACCCTTCTAATACTGTACGATCTTTTCTGTAACATATGATACGAAGTAATAAGTCCAGCACAAATATCGTCGAACAGTAAATCAGTTGATTCCGAAAAATATCCATCACTCGAACAACTATCATTGCTTAACGGTGTGGTTAGTGGACCCATTAGGCCTTAAAATTCGTCACAGCCATTTGCAAATTCACTAGTAATCCAGCTTAAAGATTTAAGAACAAATAAAAGAACATGTATGTTTAATTTTGCAACCAACGAACCTACCTATATTTCATATTTGATGTTGAATCGATCCGTTTAATTTTACACACACAGAACAGCACTTCTTCAGCATTTTGAACCCATTGGTCTGGATTCTCAATTAGATGCCCCACTTGATTAAGTACATAGTAAATATATATATTTTCGATCAAACGCTGTTTATCCGAATGACTTGTGACGTTTATAAGTCGAAACATTTTATTGATAATCGTACTAGAATGTACACATTAATACTGGATGTAACATAACCCAATATTTTTTGATCTTGCTTTTTTTGTTACACAAAATAACTATCACAATCAATTATTATATCAATATTACATTAGGTGGAATAAATTATTATTAATTTCACATACACAAATAGTTTCAATCACTTGCAATTTTGAATCGTACTGGAATGTAAACATTCATACTGGAATGTAACATAACCAAATACTTTTCGTTATTGCTTTATTTTTATGTTACACATAATTAATTATTATATTTATATTATATTAAGTGTTGTAAATTATTATTGATCACACATAATTTAAATTAATTTGAATATATTAATGTATTTATTTATTTATCATCACAATATTAACCAACAAACACAAACAAAACAAAATTGACATATCGAATAAAAACAAAATATTTTCTGGACACTGTTAAATTTTTAGTAATAGTCTTGAAATGTAGGCGGATCAAGTTCGTTTTTCATGACGTCATGAATTATAAATGTGTTGGTAAATAAAGGGTATAAACTTTTTAAGCTTAATTTCGATGTGTGCGGCTTGTAGATTTAGGAGCTTTGGATACTGATACTAAATGTATCAGATAAGCCCATCACTAATCAACATTGACACGCATTTGTTTTCGCTCAATCTTATTTTATGACGTTCCGTTCAATCTTATTTATTATGATCCACACCAGCCAAAATTTCATGCAGTCCCTCATTGATGTATTTTCTCAAATCTCTTGCATCAAATAAAATTTCGACTCGATATTTCCAATTGCTAAAATTTGTCCCATCAAACTGTTATTTTGCTGATGTTCTTGGTTGTACTCTCGGCCTTTTTTTTAAAATTCAGTACACTCGTTTCGACGATAGTAAAATAAAATTCAATTTTATTGACACAAAAAAATTCACCAAAAGTCATATTTTAATTAATTTTCCTTTTCGACACTGGGCCCATAACCTTTTACATTTATAATAAAATAAAATATTTGAATTAGTTTTATTTTTCAATTCAATCATAAATCTAAACCTTTGTGTGTCTTAACTATTTTTTAATTTGTACACTGAGGAATACCTATTCCTTTTTTAGGTGGTTCAATAGATACATACCTTGCAATACAGCAATTTCGTGAGTTCCTCTAACATGCCATTATTGTTTTCTCCTGCAACAGGTCTATATAAACAATGGGAAATATCTGATAATTTTGTCATGATTAACTGTCGACTTTTTATGAATGTTGATAATGTAGGTTACTTTATGGCCATGGTCTTCGATCGCCGCTAAACATTAAAAACGATATCTCCCAAAATGAGGTCCTGTACGGATATACTGAGTTGTACATTATTATTTTAGGAATAACTAACGATAACTTATAACTCACATAAACTCAACATTAGGAAAATAACCAACTACAATAATTATTCGGTAAACTTAAAGTTATAAAAATTCATCTAAATATTTAAAGTCAAAATATGTTTATTCCACTTTCTTTTAAAGCTTTTATCCAAAATGCTAGTTGTTGACTACATATGTATGTAATTAGAAAGCTAAATTTCACGATTTCACATCGACATTTCACTAAACTAAGTAACTAAACTATTTAATAGAAAGTTCTGTTAATGTTTCTACTAACGACAACTAAAAAATATTTAAAGAATCCCAAAAATAATTTATGTAAATAGAAAATTACATTCTACGTGCTATACCATAAAGTTTCGATATGAAAACCGCACTATAACCAACAAAAACTTATAATAACATGTTATGGTAAGGAATGGTAATATGGTACCTAATGAAAAAAGTTTGAAATCTAGTTTTGTCCAATTATGAATAGTTTCACTTAATTACGCCAAAACATAATTTGAAAAAGTTTGTAGTAAACATAAAAACTGACAACAATAGTACTTATTGCGGTACATTTTTAAAACAACTTATGTTTGTGTCCAAAGACCTAAGTGCTTTTTTACTCTTTCAAATACCTTACTTGTTGTGTATAATAAATTCAAGAGACATCAAATAGATAAACTGTACATCTCGTTTTTAAAGATAACCAAATTTAATAACATTTTTGTAGCACGTCAATTATATAATACTAAATATTATCTAAATATAGGCTGTGTATCGTAATATTATTTTAAATATAAACAAACCAACGTGAAACTTTGATGTTAAAAATTAATCATTTCATTTTTTTCATAATAGAAATATGCAAATTTTATTTATGTTGGAAAACGCGCTTTCACCGAATTTCATATAATTTGGCGTATTCATGAATATGGTATGCGCGACGACAAATAAGAAAAGAACATTTGTATGTACATATACAATGTTTTATTTCGTAATCTAAGGGATATACATATTCGTATACATAGGATGAATATATTTAATTCTATCGAAACGGAAAATATTGTGCATGCTATGGAAGTGAGTTAATTTATTCATTTAAACACATCATCGTTAATGGGGTGTAAAAGTTACATT
>OZ010736.1:76841061-76968561 GCA_963932295.1 Tipula lateralis | reverse complement strand
GTAACCATTTCAACACAACCTTTCCATATTAATTCCTCAGAGTGCTTAATCTGAATTGATTTCAATTTGTCTTTTTTTCTATTCGATACGTTGCTGGGAGATTGAAGATTTTGTTGATACATTAGAAATATATTCGTATTTTTCGCTTTAATATGCCGCATCATGTTCGCTACTACGTCTCCAGATAGACCATATTGCACTCTATACAAATTTGTTTATTTTCTATTTGATAGAAAATAAACTAGAAAATTTGTTGTAAATAAAATAATTTATTATTTTGTTTTTCCTATACATATTTCGATTTTAAATGTAAGGAAATACATTTTTAAACCATTATTAAATTTTTTCGAATAAATTTAATTTGGGAAACCACTTCACATACACTTCAACTAATGATTTTATTATTAGTTATTTTATTAACAAATATACTCACAATTTAAATGTAGCTTTATAATAAGCTTTATTGCAGTGCGCCTTACTTGGCCTTACACAATGAATGAAAAAAATTGAATACTCTCAAATCACTATCCTACATTAATTTTTGTTTCGATTTGATTATATTTCTATTTTATTATTTTGTTCCTCTCTGGCTGTGAAAAATGAATAAGAAATATCGTATTCATTTATCTTTAATCTACGACAACTTAGTAATCGTCACAAAATACTTTATTTTTCACTCACTTTTCAGATCGAACAGTAGTAAAAATAATTTTTCGACGAGGCAAGTGCGAATAATAAATTTTAATGAGCAAGTTTTTGAGCGCTGGTATTAATATGTTTTTGGAGAGTTCTCTAATAAAAGAATACAAGTAACAACCGTGGTGTTACAAATGTAATATTTAAAGTAGTTCTTGTAATAAAATTACTAAGTTTAATGACCATTGCAACGAAAAGTCCATCTCAGTAGACAAATTTAATTATGTCCATTGAGATGGACATCAAACTTTTAACGATTTGTTCATCCAGAAGGACATTGTTATTTTAACAAAAACACACTACATTTAATTATTTAAAAGAAAAAAACAAGCGATACCCAAACAAACATGTATTCTAGACATGTTTATCAACAAAATATCTTTCACAACCCATAAATTATTACTGTGAACTATAAATAACACTATGAACTCACAAACAATTCTTACCTCAAAAACCAGGTGTGGTCTTGTCTATATAGCTGTTATAACTAAACTAATATTTGTTTTAATTTTAAATTGAAAAAATTAGAACTAACACATAAAAGTGAAAAAAGAAAAGAAAAACAGTACATAAATATTGTTTGCTTGTATGTAATACTAATGTAAAGGTCTTGTCCATTTGAATGAAGAATGGGTTTCAAAGGATTAAATATTCTATAATATTTCTATAATCTTACTCCGGGTTTAGATTTAATTTCAGTTAATTATCGTTAACTACTATTTTTTCTTCTTTACTATCACTACATGATTACTACAGTAATATTATCGTTCTTTCATAATAGTTTTCAGTTTTAACAGTTGGATATCAGTTCGAGCTTTTTTTAATTCAGCTTGTAATGATTGTATAATTTTATTATTTAAATCATACCCAGATATTTGTTGAAAACTGCTGTTACTCTTTTGCTGAGGCTCTTAAATTTTACATATATTTTCTATAGAAATACTTGTTGGCTTTATAGATCACATCATTAACTTACCTTATCTAAATAATTTATCGCTAGTAGTTTTGCTCATTAAATTGGCGTTATCATTTTTGCTGAGCAATGATTGACTCTCTGTAGAATCCATGGGTCGACCTCCCAAGAGGTTGGATTTCAGTAATGCAGGTTTGGCACCTGGAGTATTATTTTCAAATGTTGTTTTCATTGCTGGTTTATTTTAACAGTGTCCTTCTAACCTTTGTAGACTAACAGCCAGACTTTAAATTCTGCCGACTGATTCGGAGCAGACACAAAGAGGGAAGCCCCTCATTATAAGACAGACGCTTCCAGAATTTTCATTTGCTGCTGTCGTTCTTCAACTAGATGCTTACTACACCAGAAATTTACCATGTTTCCATTGCTATCCCCTGACCGTTTGGCTACCATAGCCAGGGCGCACCGAGAGGATATTATTCAATTAAGTATTTAGTTTATAATTTTCCTCTACGAGAAGGTGACAAACAGACTGTTACCTCCTCGTACACCTTCTTCTTAGAAATAAGAAGGTTTGTTTTCGAAATTTTAAATATTATTACACTATTTTCCAGTAATACCATTAAGCACCTAAAATTTGCTAATATATTTGGACTAAGCACCTATAATGTGCCACCAGTGCGTTTTAAATGTTTCGAATTGTACTAGTGGAACAGAATTAAATCGTTCATAATTCTTGTTAATGATTGTGATTGAAAAAATATCATAACTGTTCATAAGTTAAACCCTAAACCAGGATATTTTATATATATTTTTTCTGTTCTCACCTTAATAAAGGTATTAAGCATGACCCTAATCTGTAAGTATTGTTAATCATGATTTTGCTTTGAACAGAATTAGTGAATAACTAAAAAAATGTCTTTACATGTTTATAATTTTAGTCACGCGTCACGGTGGTTTTTGATAATAATTTGTCGTGTAAAAGGAATTCATGATACCATTTTGTGCCAATACGGACAAGATCTATTAAAATTTTAATGGCACCGAATTTCATGATACCGACCCTGGTACATAATTTAAAAAATAACAGAAGCAGAGTGTATATATATATTTAGAGTGAAAAGTAACACTATAGACGATTCAGCATTATCTTATAAATGCCAATTAAAAATAAATGCTCTTTGACGTTGAATAAATTATTTGGTTATGTTAAAATTAAACCTGAATTGAGTCAAACCAATTTGGTGATATCAAATTTACATTTGAAAAGCCTATACACTATTTAATGAACTTATTTTCTATAAAATACCATAGTTCTCGAAAAGTTTCCTTATAAAATCAGAATATCGATTGATTTGAATCAGATAGGAAAAGAAACATTTTGAATTGTATTAACGTTATTCACGTTCGGTTAAACGAAAATGTATCCCACAAAAATTTAATTAAATTTTATGAAGCGCAATGAAAATATATACCAATCATTATCATAAAATAGATTTTGCTTTTGTATATAAACTTGTACAACACCGAAGTATGTTTAGAATAATATAAGAACCGCAACATGAATTTTTGAAGAAAACACATCTTAAATTTATCAAATTCTTGGAATTTATATATCATGTATAAGATTATATTGTATTTAACATTATATGAATAGGATTTGTAGTTGTGGGGATTTGTCTTTTCATTCAATGACATATAGAAATAATGTTTTTAGATATTTTAATCATGAATACTGGTAATATGTTCTTTTTAAATAGTCAGTTCTTTTTAAATAGCTTCTGAAAATCCAAAACAACCCTAAATCAATATGTGTTGCATTATAAGTAACATCTCCTTTATTCCTTTTTTTTAATATGATTTACTTAAGAACACTAGATAGTAATCCTCTACTTCGTTAACGATGGTTGAATATAACATTTACGTAACAAAAATGTAACAAATCTACAAACATATAGTTGACGAATGTTTTAATCCTGTTTTAAGTAAAGTAAGGTCTAAAAAGATTAACTAATAATTAATTTTTCATAAAATAATATTAATTACCGGTAGCACGAAATTCACTATGGCAACTTCACTATATTCTTTTAATAATTAAAAGTTTAAACTCCATAATATCGATCAAACAACATTTTCACCAAATCAGCAGATAAAAACCACCTGGATATTAAAGCAACATAATAAACAGTCTAGAAGAATTTGAAATTTATAAAAATAGCATAAATTAGTTTCTATTTTAAGAACTAATTTTAAAATACTATATCTTAATTTTCACAACATTGTAACATGGAAAAAATATAAAAGACATAAAAATAAAATTTATTTTTCGGAAAACTAAAACTGCCGAATAACTGGTTCAAACAATACATGACCCTTTCCAATGAATAGGACGATGTAGAATTCGAATCAAAGACGTGCGAAGTTTATAACAAAATAAATATAATATACGTTTATATTTAAGTCAAATAATGTATTCATTAGGTTAAGACAATCAGCATTAAAATTATTTCGATAGAACATTCGGATGGTTTTGAAAACTTCTAAATAACTCTTTTTTTAGAGGTAAAATTATTTGAATTTGATAATCAATTATGAACAATTGAAAAAATAAATTTGACTTATACACACAAATTGCAAAAGTTGCTTTATCCGTAAGCAAGAAAAACAGCGTTTCACAATAGCATTTTAATTATTGACGTAACCTCACAAAAATTGTAGGTATGTTTAAACAAAGCCCTCTTGATATATAAAGGCAGAATGCATACTCAGTTTTTGAAATGAGCTTTATTTAGTGTATCAATAATATTTCTTTTATCTCGAAACTCATACGAAACATACAAATTTATTTTTTAGTTTTAAACTAGTGCAAGTTAGGGCGTTTAAAACTTTATTTAATTAAATATTAACAAAGAAAGGATGAAATTAAATCTGAACATATATCGTTTTTTCAAATCAAAATAAATCACGATCAAACTTAATTATAAATTGATCTTTATTTTTATAAATTTTGTTATTTTTATTTCCATATAAACGATATCCTCTAAAGTACATACGCTCTAATTCTCTCTCGGTCGTACGATGAAGGTCAAACTCATTTCTAAATAAATTAAGAAAAAAAATTGACCAAAATACAAATAATTGAACGCGAAAACTTAAAAAATTATAATACTTATTAGTTTATTCAAATGAAATTATGTATTCGAAAAATTAACTAAAATCGAAATTATAAACATAAACCAGTTAAAAAGATATTTTCAACATGCAGTAGTCAATAAATAATAACGGGTGATTTTTTAAGAGCTTGAGAACTTTTTTTTAAAAAAAAACGCATAAAATTTGCAAAATCTCATCGGTTCTTTATTTGAAACGTTAGATTGGTCCATGACATTTACTTTTTGAAGATAATTTCATTTAAATGTTGACCGCGGCTGCGTCTTAGGTGGTCCATTCGGAAAGTCCAATTTTGGGCAACTTTTTCGAGCATTTCGGCCGGAATAGCCCGAATTTCTTCGGAAATGTTGTCTTCCAAAACTGGAATAGTTGCTGGCTTATTTCTGTAGATTTTAGACTTGACGTAGCCCCACAAAAAATAGTCTAAAGGCGTCAAATCGCATGATCTTGGTGGCCAACTTACCGGGCCATTTCTTGAGATGAATTGTTCTCCGAAGTTTTCCCTCAAAATGGCCATAGAATCGCGTGCAGTGTGGCATGTAGCGCCATCTTGTTGAAACCACATGTCAACTAAGTTCAGTTCTTCCATTTTTGGCAACAAAAAGTTTGTTAGCATCGAACTATAGCGATCGCCATTCACCGTAACGTTGCGTCCAACAGCATCTTTGAAAAAATACGGTCCAATGATTCCACCAGCGCACAAACCACACCAAACAGTGCATTTTTCGGGATGCATGGGCAGTTCTTGAACGGCTTCTGGTTGCTCTTCACTCCAAATGCGGCAATTTTGCTTATTTACGTAGCCATTCAACCAGAAATGAGCCTCATCGCTGAACAAAATTTGTCGATAAAAAAGCGGATTTTCTGCCAACTTTTCTAGGGCCCATTCACTGAAAATTCGACGTTGTCGCAGATCGTTCGGCTTCAGTTATGAAATGTCAAAGCATACTGAGCATCTTTCTCTTTGACACCTTGTCTGAAATACCGCGTGATCTGTCAAATACTAATGCATGAAAATCCTAACCACAAAAAAATCACCCGTTATTATCATCTGATCAATGTTTACATTTCAAAAGGAACACAATTTAATCACAATTTATATTTTGCTACCCATTTAATCACAACACAACACTACACTATATTCTCAATCCTAAAATACAGAGAATCATTCAAAAAGGGTTATTGATGCTGTACCAACATAAGAATAATATTTAATTGCATAATTATGCATTAAATACAAAACCAATTTTCATAATGACATAAATGTCATAACAATGGGAGAGAGAGAATACTTTTTTATATTGAATGACAGTTCGATGAAATGCCATTACTAGCGTTGATGTGTTATAAAATTTTTGCAAGCTATTCGTGTTAAAATCAGACGTGTGCATGTACAATTGAAATCATGTTAAATGTATACATGTAATTTTGTGTATTGATATTATTCCTTGTTTCACGTAAATGCAACACAAATCGTAATACAACTTAAAATTTAATGAAATTAATTTGGCTTGGTGTAGTGTCATTTTTAATTGAAATAAAATATAGTTCTCGTAACCTAATTATGTATCTGCCTCTGTTTGCGTTTAAAGTTATTAAAATACCATATTTTCATTGAATGAATGAAGGAAAATAGAAAATAAATCGGAAATGCTTAATTCAGGATGAAAACTGAAATTTCTGTTTTCTATTGAATATAACCTAAGTTAAATTTGAAAGTAGTTCAAATCTTTACTATATAGCAAAGCTTTACCTTTTATACATTTTGTATGAAACTGACGTTGATTTTTGTACTTTTTGTTACACTAAATAAAGCTCGATTTGAACATTCCCGCTTGAATCAGTCAAGATCGCTTTGGTTCAAATTACTAAGAACATAAACGATGATAAAATGCATAATAGTGATCCAAAGTAACACTCCTTTGTTAACGGAGGAAGTTAAGAAATTTGGAGTGTCATTTTGAATACAAAAGGAATGTAGAAATTGAATACATTACGTATGGCTGGATAATAGCCGATCAATTTGTTAAGTAGCCGAATACGAGATATAGGGTCGGCACGTGGTGCAGTCACTTCGAAAACCTGGCGCGTTTGACGGGTTTATCACAAGAATGAAAGAGTATTGGTTGGAACTCGTAGCGCTCCAACAAACTTGATGGTCTAAACGTGGAGACATAGTAGAGTCAACCTCGGAAATCTTGGAGATGGATTTCTCATTGGACCCCAAGTAAAAACGGCTGTACTGGACTTTCAGGCAGTTGATAATCAAATGTGTAAGCTTCGCTTGGATATGAGATTAGCCAATCTGTCAATACTAAATTGTGTACATGTGCCCATTGATGTAATCCAACCCCAAGATAAAGAATCATTTTAAAATAATTTGGATAATCTGATGGGCTCTATACCTGAGCATGTTGTGATATTGGTGACTTTAAGGCTAGAGCTGGCAGAAATCAGACCGACTCCAAACACGAAACTGCGACCGAAAATGGGGAAATAATGATGTACTTTGTGATCGCTCATGATCTCAAAGTGGCAAGTAAATTCTTTCCTCATAAAAACATCTATTTGGAAACAGGGACACATCCACGTAAAACATTCCGAAGCAAAACCCAAAGCGATCATATGTTTATTTCAAAAGGGAAACTATCTAAATAAATAAATAATTTAGTCCAGTAATCTTTAGCTAACTTGATCATTCATTCCATTTCATTATGCATCCTATCTTTATGTCCGTTTTAGATTTTAGATAAAAACATTCACACAATACACAAAAGTAGATATTTTGTATAACACACTACAATCCAATGAAAGAAATCACCAAAGCGTCCACCTGTTTCAGAAATTTTATAAGTTTGTTATTGAATTATTTATACAGCAAAGAAGCTGACTATTAAAGTAAAATAAACTTTCTGGTCAAGACCACCAATCAAGTAATCCCCATCCAATTTAAAGCATATCACTCAAGAAATCCTATCCATTTACACTTATATAAGTAAATAAAAAGAAATTATTCCAATAAACTATTATTTTTCTTGGAAATAATACGACAAAAGTTATTTAAGAGTCCAACATACCCTACTACATATCAAGTATCTACCTAGAGTATATACTCAACAGCAAAATAGTGAGCTTTATTGACAAAATAAAATCAAAAGGAACATAAACCGTTCCGTTAAAAACAAGATTTTCCTAAAATATGAATAAGCATATGCTAAATCGACATTTAAGCCAATTAAAATCTCACCAATCAGTAGGTATATTATCGTCAATATATTGATCGTATAATGGCAGTGATCGTATTAAAACAATCTCCAACCCCTTTTACTGTTAATATACATGGCACTACATCAAAACCTCAATAGTCTTACAGATATAATCTTAATTTAAATTTCATATAAGATTCAAATATGAAAGCATCATTGCGAATGATGATATATATGTATATGTTACGGTTAAAGCCCGAAATCGGCGAATGTCCGAATTTACCGGTAAATGTCCGAATTTACAAAAAATGAGAACCGAAGTGTACCGAAATCCATTAATAGATTCTATATAATCCGTTCCTACATGCGGCACGCAGTGCGACATGTTTGCTTATCCCGGCTCCTACGTCCCCCGAAGTTGAAATCAAAAGCCCCTCGAAGGGATAAGCGGGGGGGAGCGCAGCGACCTCCCGCGTGCCCGTGAGAGCTAGCGAAGCCGTTAGCCTTTACAATTCTAGGAAATCTTTCTAGGGTCTACTACGAAATCATTCTAGGGTCTGCTACGAAATCATTTTTTAATAAAAATAACTAAAGAGTTAATGTGAATATAGTTTAAATTTGTAGGTAAACGATGATTGAACATACATTTTTGTAAATTCGGACATTTACCGGTAAATTCGGACATTCACCGCATTTCGGGCTTTAACCGTAACATATATACCACCTGCCCAAAATTTAAAATAAAAATTAACAAAAAATTCTCTAACAAACGTAGGAAAGAGAATTTAGAAAATTGAGTTATATACATAATATGAATACCTAGGACATTGAAATGTAGCGTTCTCAACATCATATAATGATGTGTATACAACACACACAATACCAACTTATATAAAATAAAATGTAAGTTGCCATTACAACGATCGCACAATGGCAGTGATCGCGTTAAAATTCAAAACTCTCCAAAATCCCTTCTATTATATGCCTTGATACATACATAAAACAAAATTCGTCTAAAGGAAAGGGAAATATATAACGTTTACTTATGCGATATTCTTTCGTAAAAACAAGTGCTCTGAGAGCAAAAAAATGCTTTTGTGCAAAATAACGCACGTGGTTTTTGACATTACGTGTTCTTTGAAATTCATTTTTTCGCAGATTTCAAATAAAGTATACTTATAAATTTTTAAACGTCAAAACAAAATAAAAAAAAAACAAAACGCCATTTTTAATTTCATTTGTGAACTATCTTTTGTCGTAAATGTGTGAAATTACCAAAATTACATAAAAAGTTATTAACAATTTTAATAAAGGATTATAATAAAATAAATCTGTATATTATAAAAGACTACTATGAAATTTGTGTTTATATAGCATAATAATTTTTATTTCCACCAATATCGACAAAAAAAGGAATTTCTTTTCGTATTTTTGAATAAAAAAATTGCTTTTTTCTCTCATTTTGGAAAGAATATCACATTAGTTAGTATTGTATGAAGAGGGAATTATTTAATGGGCTGATCAAACGAAAGAAAACGAAACACACGTCGCATGCGGTCGCTTCCAATGGAATATTGTGCGTGGTGTGATATGAAAATGATGTATAGAACAAGAACAAACTGAATATTGCATGTGAAATGTAATGTATTGTGTTAAATATAATAGAATATAATATATAATAAGTATAATGCAATATAATATAATAACGATATGCATCTGTCATCAGATTTTAAACCACACACACAAACACACACAATAAACGCATTTTTTTAACAAACACCGAGCGAAAAAAACACGTTCACTTGGTGTGAAAATCGACATAATTCTCCACAATCAAAAATCGAAGTCAAAGTAGATAATTAAAAAATTAATGATAATTAAATGGGTCATAGAAATTATCTAAAATTTAGAATACAGGATGGCTAGTTATAGTTCTTGGAAATTCAATATTATCTGGAGCATACGAGTGGTTCAACTAAATTCGTTTGTAGATTTTTATAATTATCTGCCTTATATAGTTGTCATTATAACGAAAGTTTTTTAAATCGATTTGAATGTAATCAAATGTTTATTTTTAAAGTAAATCACTATGGTTCTCAACTCTAGTTAAAAGTAATTTTGAATCCGATTGTCTGTTCAGGAAACTTTTTAAGTATTGAATTTAAAGGAGCAATAACCATAAGAATAGAAATGTTTTTCGTAGATATCTAGAGATGAATGTAGAATTATCCAAGGATTAAGTTAAACTTAACTTTAATGAGGTCATTTTCCATAGAAACTACAGAGAATAAGTATCACCAATTCTTCGGAGATTAGACGCAGTTTGCTCAAATCTTCTCAATAAGGTAATATAATGTATGCCTTTTGAAATTAAGAACCGATTAGTAATTGCCGGCCATAAAGAACTAATTTGGTGGTAAACACAGTAATAACTAAAAGTAACTGGCTTCTTAGAGATGAGTGGCATGGCATCTCTCATTATGCGTGTTAACTCAATATGAATACTGAGCGGGGTGTCTAAAACAAAACCACCATAGTAAATCGATTACTACTAGTTGAAGTCATAACTTTACTAGCCAGCGGTTGACAGTAATGTGAAAATAGGTCTAGAGGCATCTTGAGATTAAAAGCCGACCCACGGCATCATATTTTGAATTAAATGTAATGGTCTTAGTTTAAGAGTAATTTTCAGACAAAATTTGGAAACAAAGTCTAACGTTAATTATTATCTTCGAACTAAATCTACAATTTTGACTATGTTTCAGATCTAAACTCCAAATTGTCGTTTGAAAATGTTCATTGCTGGATTTAACTAAATTTTATTTGATATTGTTCTCATAATGGTTTGTTATATATCCTTATTATATAAGTTATTTTTACCTTAATATTTGATTATAATCATAGTGTATGTATATACTTCAAAACAACTTTTAAATTTTATGAAAAATTCCATACACAACAAAAATGTTTTATTTATTAAGTTTTTTTTACATATAAACTTTTAAGTAAAAAGTTTCATAAGTTATTATACTGTACGAGCTAGGTTAGTTGTCATTTTATTATTCCATATAAGAAAATTTGTTGAATTTTAGCATAACAATTACAAGTATTTTAAACTATAAAATATATGTTTTGGATGATAATAGCTTTGTACATGTATTTATTTTGTGTAAATGTGCTTGACTTTTATTCTTGAATTTCTCTTTCGTAGCAAAGTAATAGTATGTATTCAAATTTTATTACAGAAAACTTAACTTATTTTGGTAGCTTTTATTGTTAACATCCATTTTAGTAAATTTTAAAATAGAATTTTCAAACTGTAAATCTGGTTTCTCAACGATGTTGAAAATAGTTAGTTTTTAGAGAACAAAAATATGTGATTTATCATAAGTAAACAGCTAATGGCCAGTAAAAACCAATAATGGAGAACACACAAGTTATATGTTACATTAATTTTACATATAACCAAAAAAATGTATGAATGCTGTGTGTGACATTGTAAACAAACATAGAAAATTAGAAATAGAGATAATTGTAAACGGAATTGAATTGAATTCCTTCAATTAACAAAAATTCAGAAATTTGATCCAAAAGTAGCTAGTGAATGTTGGTTTTTGCAAAAAGTTGGTTTTTGCCATATAAAAGCGTTTCGTTTTTATTGCGATTTTACGTAAATAATCGGCTCTGGCTTTGCGAAAGTATAAAACATCTTACGGTGGTAGGATTTTTATTTTACAATTCATAGTTTAAAATTAACTAGCACAACTCGCTCTCTTTCCGCCAAAACGTAACGTATCCGAAGTCTTAAAAATGATGACCACTCATTTTCTGTGTCGCTTTTATTACGTTTTACTAAAAGGATAAGGCAACTAAAATATCAGTCAAACAATATTTATTATAAAGCCAAATGAAAAAATGTTACTTATTAAATATTTAAAAATTAGTACAAATTACATATCATGACACCTACACTGTGCACCAATCGTTAAAAAAAACTGGCTAAGGTCTCAGTTGAGACGGGGTAAGGGACGTTTACGGCTTCTAAGCCATAGATGATTTTTTTTAATTATTATACTTCAAGATGAAATTAAAAAGATAATACGTCAATGTTGATAAAACGATGTGTGAACATTAAAAGATTGTGACAAAATTTCAGGTGGATTTATATGTCTATATGAAGATATTTTATGTTTATATGAAGAACATTTAAGTCAGGTACACAGTGTTTTTTAATTAAGGTAACGGACATCTAAAACATATTTTTTTAAATTGATTCCTATGTTAAAAATTAATAATATTGTTTATTTAAACTTATACGGAAAATAAAACTTCAGAAATTTGTTGTAGCAGTAGTCGTACATTATCTTGTATTTCAACCACGATAATAAGTTTAAAAAGTATTGTCACTTATTCGAATTTAAAGCAAAACTATATAAAACAACAATGACAAATTTTACCAAACCAATTAATCTAATTCTAAACCACAAATAAAAATTTCAGTTTGCTTATGGTATATGCTTATAATACACAAATATTGCGAAAAACACATGTTTTTTTCTCGAGATATTGATTTAATTTTAACTCTCGTACAAGGTGCGACGTTGGAAGGCGCCTCTTCAAACGCCTATAACTTGATAGGGAGGCTTTACAGTGCGAGTGATTAATGTTAAGTTGTCTTCGGTTTCACCAAGGAATCCACCCGTACCATTCGTGTCCATCACTTTCAAAACACCCTGTATATATTTTATATATAAGAGGTATGTTTCCAGGTTCATTCTTAAATTATGAAACAATATGTCTACATGAAAAATTAGTTTGGACATTTTTTCTGAAGGCAGCATGAAACATATTTAACAAAATAAATCATAATAAATAATTACTTCGTATAAATTACAGCCATTAATTATACATTCCCGAGCAACTAAATCGATTCAAACCATCGGCCTCACAGAAAGGTGAATTTTCACAGAAACGGCTCAATCGATTTTTACAATAGATTATTTTTTTGAAAACTGATAATGTTACCTTACTAAATCACACTTTTTTTATGACAATTGTTACACTGCTTTTAATGAATTTTGAATGAGAACGCGACTCATGTTAATGATTAAGTAAAAAAATATTGGAAATATTTTTAAGTTAAGTTAAATTACAACAAAATATTCAAGCAAAACAAAAACAATTCCTCCGCTGCAACCAGAACGGATAGCATGACGTTTTAGCAACGTGAGATGGCAAAGTCTGCGGTTTACAACAGGTACGGACAAAAAAGATCTGTTTCTCACTCAAGATATATATGTCAGCCCACCCAATGCACGAACCGCCTCTGTACGAGACTGTTTCAGTGAAATAGCACTGCGAAAACTGCTCTACTAGATATCAGACGACTCGCCGTCTCCTTTCTCTATCATGGAGACATATTATGCACGTTTACGTGAAAATGGATCTCCATTGCTAATTACTACAAGATGTGTGTCCGTCATTTTGGGTTTTATATCACACACATGATTCTTCTCTCGAATGTTAGAAGCCATTTTTCGTACTCATCCGTCAAGGTCCGACTATCACATACATACATGACAACAAGTCTGATCAACACTATGTACAATTTCAACTTATCTGCAAGATATTTTTATTTCAAAAGTGGACGTAGTGAAATTTAGGGCCTGGTGTATTTCATTGTGTTTCATTGTACTTGGAACCAATAATCTGTACCGAAAAAACTTGATCAGTGACTGGTCGATTTGGACAGAATGCTCCTTGGTAGATAATTTTTAACGCCAGAGGAGTAATTCTTCCCAAGACGTCGACAATGTACGACAGTAACTTGCATGCTGTGCAAAGGAGAACTACATTATTACATAATTCGGACTGGTTTCTGCCAGCTCTAGCATAAAAGTCGCCAGTCACCAATCTGACATCGTGCTCAGGAAGATCTATACCTAATCAGATTATATTCAAATTATTTAAAAATGTCTTTTTCCTGAGGTTGGCATACATCAGTGGGCGCATGAACAATCGACAGGTTGGTTAACCTCACATGTCAGCGAAGCTTACACATTCGATTATCGACTGTGTCCAATACAGTCTGTTTTGCCTGAGAAATTTAACTCCAAGATTGCCGAGCTAATCTTCACTGTGTAGCAACCTATAGCCTTGAGGAAAATGGTCTCCACTTTTAGGCCACCGAGTTTGTTGGAGTGCTACGAGTTCTAGCCGATACCTTTTCATACATATGATAAGGCCCTCAAACGCACCAGGTTTTCAAAGTGACTGCACGTTCCACTAGCCAATCCATAATCTTATATCCAGATACCTAAGCGGGAGTTCGTTCTTGTTTTGGCGGAATCCGATTTTGTTTGTGTTGTACATTTTTGACATTTGATTTGTTTTTCGGATGCGGGTTGTCTGCCCAGCGATCCAGCAAAATTATATCACCTCCTAGGGTAAGCTCTGGATAATGTGGTGCTATTCTATGAATCTATGTTTCTTATGTCACAGTATTTATTAACTGGATAGTATTCATTTCTTTCCGCATTTAAAAACAACTTCAAACTGGTAGTTTTAAGGAGAAGTTGTGTCAGTAGCATAATCAAAATTAAAGTGAGCTATATTCTGTGGAAAAACACCATTTAACATTTTCAACCCATAACCATTGAAATGCCAGCTACGAGAAACAAATGATGTCAAGAAGGTCAAATAGCCGCGTTATCAGTAGCATAGAAGGAGAATGTTTAAAAGCTGTAAAACGGGTGAACTATGGGAAAATAAACCAATCAGTGGTGAAGAAAGATCCAGTATAACAATATTGAATTTGATAACAATGATGAATGCACAGTCGTCTTTGAATAATGAGATTTAATAAATAGCGTACACCCGAGAATATTGATACTGTGGCAGAAAGTGTGCGTGATGCGTCATCAACATCAATTCACCGTCGTTCTCAACAATTAAACATTTCGGAGACATCATTGAGACGAATTTTGGATAAAGACCTTGGTATGACGTCATACAAAGTCCAATTGGTTCAGGAATTGAGGCTAACTGACCATCCAATTCGTTTTCGCTTCGCTGAGTGGGCCTGCGATCGACTTACAGAAGATGCCGATTTTGCCAAAAAAATCATCTTTTCGGATGAAGCTCATTTTGATCTTGGCGGGCATGTAAACAAGCAAAATTGTCGCATTTGGGGCACGGGAAACCCGCACGCATACATTGAAAAGCCGGTACACCCAAAACGAGTCACTGTTTGGTGCGGATTTTGGTCCAGAAGCATAATTGGGTCATTTTTGACCCTAAGCATTTTTGAAAATGAGCATGGAGTGGCCGTTACAGTCAATGACGATCGTTATCGGGCCATGTTGAACGAATTTTTGTTCACAAAAATTGAAGAGGAGGATATTGGCAAAATTTGGTTTCAACAGGACGGCGCTACGTGCCACACAGCTACACTCGATATTTTGCGCCCTGTTTTTGAAGATCACATTATCAGCCGCAGAGCTGATGTCATTTGGCCACCTCGGAGCTGCGATTTGACACCGTTGGACTATTATTTGTGGAGTGCCCTCAAAGATAAGTGTTACGCCGACAAGCCAGAGACCATTGACGCTTTACAAGGACAATATTCGTGAAGCCATTGGTGAAATACAGCTGCACACAATCGATAATGTGCTTAAAAATTGGACCGATCGTGTAGGCTACTGCATGGCCAGCCGAGGCAGCCATTTGAATGAAATTATTTTCCATTATTAACCGGAAGGATTGTAAAATAAAAAATAAGTTTGAGAAAATATTCAGTAGTTTTTTTTTTATAGCATTTAGCTTTATAAGGCGAAATTATAATAATCCAACAAACGGGAGAGTTCAATTTCAAACGGCAACTAAGGAGTGTGTCGTTTTTTATAGAAACGATTTAATAGTTTCAGTTTACAATTCAGTAAAAATGGTAAGATTTATTTATCCACGTAGGTTGGGGCGGTCACACATTTAATAAAATTAAAAGATTAGATTATAATTTTATAATTATCATATTTGGTTTAAATTTTAGATGATGTGTAAATTGTTCTGACCAACATTGTGTTTTTAAAATGTATTTTTAACATTTAGGACCATCAACATCAGTTTTTATTGAGATGCAGAATTTGTGATGGTTAAAAAAATTTAATGCCAAATTATGCTGTAACAATAGTTTCAAAAAAATCAAATAACGTAAATTGAAAATTGTTAAACCTATATTTTCAAAATCACAACATACTAAAGAAGAAACAGATGGAAATGATGTGCATGACTTCACACTTGTGTACAAGTTGATTTGTCTTTTCCAATTCGTTACCAAAATTAATTTTTAAAATAACGCCCACTTCAATAACCCAATAAATAGAATGATGTCGTGCTAATGATAAACACAATTAATATACGATGTTACACAATTTGTTATCTGCAAATAGGCTTTGATTACCTTTACATTTAAGCACTATTGTTATTTGTTAACCTTAACGTTTACGATAAGGGTAACAATAGTGCTTAAACGTTAAGGCAATCAACGGCCTATTTGCAGGTAAAAAATTGTGTAACATCTTACTTCAACAATACTTTTAATCGATTATTATGGATGAGACACATACTAGGTGACAACCAAACAATTTGTTCTAAAAATGCGATATTGTGCTAAAATTACACAAATCTAAAATCTATGTTGACTATCGTATTTTGCATTACTACATGACAGATTATAGTACGGTCACGGAAGATTAGTTGACCAATGAACTCTGCACTCCAAAAAACTGTAGTGGATTTGCTATAAATAGTTTACTATATTTAATCACAAGTTTAAGTATTTAAAAGTAAAGTTAAGAAAAGTGTCGCACTTCCTACTAGTAGCAACCTAGGCAAATTAAAAATTTGTTATAAACTGTGCACAAAATATTAGTGCCGTAGCTACCAGATAATCTTAGACAATTGATTGTGTGAATTTTATTTAGTAAACAAAGCGTGAAGATAACTAAACTCTTATAATTGGTGCCAGAAGTGGGATTATTGACAATAAACTATGGTTAAAAGCAATGTGCTGCGTCAGACTATCGGAATGTGAAAAAATAATTCTGGTCTCAATAAAATATTAATTCGTTTATATATGAGTTATTCAAACTAATGCATAACATTTTCGCAACGAAAATAAAAATAAATATATTCCACCATGTCATAGCATATAAACCATATTTATAAATCGCATTGACACAATGTATCTTTCCTAAAAACTTAAATCCCAATTCTTATATAATATTCTACACATACCTTGGAAATATGGTATCAGCTTACACATTAATCTTCCGAATATAAAGTTCCGTAGCATTTGTCCAACTAGTGTGAATGGCATACAAAAAACACCCAGCAGTAAATCAGACACAGCCTGAAAATATATAATTGTGAAATGAGAAAAAATTACTTATGTAGGTAATCATACGTTTTTTACTTGTTGATACAAATGTGTTTGTACAAATTTCATTAAATTAAGATTTAATGTAAATTAAGATTAAACGAATCAAATAACATTACAGAAATCATAAAAATAAATAAATAAAGCAACCAGCTAATTTAACATCCTTAACCAAATAAATAATAATACGTGATTTGAATAGCAGTATCATCATTATGATGATGTATTATATTATTAGTATCATTAATAATGTTATTTAACTTGAAACTTAAATACATAAATCGCATATTGATTTTTACTCACCTTTTAGAAACGAGACGTGACGTGACAAGAAATATGTCTATGTCTGGTAAAAGGTATTTTGAATTGTTATGATTTAGCCAAGTAATCGATCACTGGATTTTAAAAACAAACTACAATTTTTAAACATAGTCTACAAGCATTAAGTGGTAGCTACATATTTATAACGTAAAAACAATATTTACGTAACGTAAAAAAAATAAGAGTGGTAGCGAAAGTATGTCTTCTCGTATATACATAGGCCCATGGAACACTTAACGTAATATAAAAAATGTAACGAAATTTAGTTCATTTATTACTTATCAGTGTAAAAATGTAACGATGCGATTTCATTAAAGTTAATGCCAAACAACATTCCGTGTTTATCCGAATCTTATCAGAAGTTTCAAGTTGTGGTCATAATAAATTCAGCAACATGGTGATTAGGCAATTAATCACCCTGGTGTGTATAAAAAATTGTCCGGGATCTAACTCTTTCATTTTTAGAAATGTTATTTTGAAATGTAAGTTCTTCTATTCCTATTAATCTTCTGATCACTACACGATTGTTTAACCCGTTTTACCTTCAACTCTTTTAATTTTGTAGGAGTTGAGTTAAATTCTCAAGTTGAGATAACTGCTTTTCACGATTCATTCTTAATTATTTCAACATTCTAGTGAACATAAATTCACTTCGATTTTGATAATATAATACATTTTATACTGACTGATACGAATATAAAGTGAACTGATGAAGATATATATTCTCGAAATCGATTTTTGCAAAATAAATAAATTTAAAATCACCACTATAAGGAGTTTTATACAAAAAGCATAAAAATAAAAATTGTTTTATTAAAGCCAGTGACGAAATTACACCAACAAGTGATAGAAATAGTTATCCACAAACTATTTCTAAACCTAACTTCTAATTTCAATATAATTCTAAAATCTAAACTTTATCTATAAAAATAACTGTTAATTATATATCAGTCAATGGGAACTAAATTAAAAACAAATTAAAACTAAAAAAAAAACTCTTAATTTTTATTATTAATAAATTAAAAACTAGCATTATTTATCTATATATGAATTATATCACTATGTATTATGTTATATATTTTTAATTATTCAAAAGACTCAAAATTAAAACACTTCTAAATCAATTAAATATTTCTAAACACTAAGAACACCTATCGACTGTAAAAAGTAACGTCACAAAAACGTAAAAAAATATTCGTTAAAAATTCTTACGAATTTTTCCAAGTTTATACGGCAGTACAGGTAGCTCGTTATGCATCATCCACAATAAAAATTCACTGATAGTTTCCATCACATATGTAATATTTAATGTTTATAGATTCTGTTTAGTTATATTTCGTAATAATTTAATAATGAGTTTTCGTTAGCCTACTGATCATTTACTGATAGTGTTAATATTTATATTTTAACTCAAACATTGTTATGTATATTAATTATCATTACTGACCATCCAATTATACATAACGTTTTATTTGGTTTTTTTAAATTTTACGTCACTTCAAAAAGCACAAAATGTCACACTAACTAAAGTTAATGTCAAAGCACATTACAATAAATTATTTAAAAAATTCATCTTGACGAACAATTTAGTTATAAATATTTTCGGTAATTATATTACATATTTAGGGAACTAGTTATATTTTCTGGTCGTTATATTATACCGGTCGCCGGTTGTAGTTTAATGATTAAGACAGTTTCTCATCACGCCGCGTGATTAATTTAATATGCTACCGGATGACATAAAAACGCGTTTGTGTGTAAAAACATGCTTAGCAACATATTTTTTTTTTGTTATATTTTCTATAGTGAATAACAAACGTTGATTTTTTAAATGCTTGGATATGGATAACTTACATTATCTGATTAGCTGGTTGAAAAGACTTGGACAAGTAATTTTACTGATTCGCTATACAATAAGGGATTTTATAATTCATCATTATTAAACATAAACAAATCACTTTAGTTTTCCGGTTCGATTTAAACTACAAAATGAATTAATTTTTTGTCAAATAGAAATCAACTGTAGTGATTTTCGTTTGATTTTCTAAATTAATTTGGATTTTGTTGCTCAAATGAAACAATAAATGTAATTTTGAATGATTATTGAGATGGTCACTAGTTTAGAGATGCCATTGACCACTCTTTTAAGTTACTAATTGTAAGGCTTTAAAGGTTTATTTATATTATTAGCACTAAAAACATTAAATATGGAACTATTTGCTGTAAAATATGCAAACAACTGAATATCAGTTAATATCAATAGTTAATATCAATTTATTAAAAAATACAACAAAACATACATTCAGAGAAATGATCCAGCTCAATCTTTTTTCAAGCAACGTAACTAGTCCCATCGAACAAAAGATAACAAATTCAAATTTGACACAAAATAATAAAACCGCTAGTACAGATAATATACCAGATGAATTATTCAAAGTCGACGTACATTTAACTGCAGGAATTCTTACATAACTCTAAGTATGGAATACTTGGAGGAACTCGCAGAAATGGAAACAGAATTTGTAGCGCTCAATGAATTCAACGCCACAGGTTGAGAATTACTAATTAAATAAATTGTTTTGATAGTATTTTTTGATAATCATCAATTGATTTAAGATATGTAATTGATCTAAACTAAAATGGATTAGAAAATGAATAAATACGCGTCGGTCGTTTATTTGTTTATATTTGTTAATGAGTTTTCTCCAATCAATTTATCTTTTTTGGGTTGGATGTTAGAATTTTTTTGCAAAAAATATTGAATTAAATGTTATTGGATTATCATGAGGTAATCTCAGTTGTGTGTCTAAAAGAAAAAAAAGTAACTACAGACGATAACAATAAGTATATTTTTATAATATTAAAAAATAAAAAAAATAATATATTAAATATTAATAATTATATTATATTTAATAATAACGTATATATTAATAGATTATCGTAGTAGTAGAAAACGGTAGAAAAACAAAAACACATCTGCTCTGTTTTTCAAACAGAGCAGATGTGTTGATTGTTTTTCTGCTCTGTGTTTTGTTTTATTTTCAAATTCTTTGAATATTATTAGCTGTTATATTCCTCTAGGTTTAATTTTGTCAATAAAGTTTACTGTATAATTTTGGTATCAATACACTTGAGGAACTTTTTTTTTTAAATATTTCTATAAAAAAAAATAATTTATTGAAAAGGTTTGGTTTTATTTATTTATTAAAGTGTAAATTAATAGAATTTCTTGAATGAAATGCTTATAGTTGGATGGATTTTACCATAGCATTCTAAATATAGAATAGAAGTCGCAATCATCGAAATTGAACTTAAAAAGTTTATACCCCATATTTACTAGCACATCAATAAGTTGTGACGTCATGATCAAAATAATAAAATCGCCCTAGAGTTCATATTTATTACTAAACAATTTCGCAGTGTACAGCAAAGAAAAAAGGAAAAAATATTTTTTATGTTTGTTTTGCTTTGCTGTGAAAAGTTGATTACAAAATGTTTATAGGTTATAACCGTCCGTAGACAATAATAAATTATTTATTATAATAAAACTATTATAATTAATATAATATTAATATCACTTTTGGCCTGTGGATAAATATGTTAAATGCGAATGTGATTTGATGCGTGTGAAGTTTTCTACAGATATACGTATATAAATCCAATTGGAATTTTGCGATCCTATTCGCTTCTGATTGACTGCGTTAGTATTGGTGCAAAAAGTACACTGTTATGAAATTAAATTTTATTAATCCAATAAACGTTTTTTTCTCATAAAAAAAAATATATTTTTGAACTAAAACATTTATTATTTTAATATTGCAAAATCACATATAACAAAGCATTTAATAAAAGGTAGTAACTTAAAATTTATTATATTAACAAAAATCATGTCACCAAATGATTTAAGTAAAAGATCTTATATTATTTATAAGATCTTATATTATTAAGCAAACCCAATATAAATAATCCGATATCAATGAGAATTAGTTCTATTCCAACTTAAACCCAATTAGAAATTGATCAGAACCATTTTTTTATTCAATTAAAAATCAATTTAACATATCGCCTAACTACTAAATAGATCAGACAACACACATATACTAACAAATCGTATAAAGCATTAACTGACGTAATTGATGTATAATCCGAACCTGAGCCCAAATCTTTAGCATTGGCCGATAATGACCTTCAAACAGTTGGAATCGAAATTGCACTTGAACGAATAAAATTTGGGGACAATTTGCTACGGGGGTTGGAGACTCCCACTTATGCTCATTAGATGAGAAATTCGATGACCTTTTTGCTATATTATCCCAACCTGAGTCCAAATCTCTAGCATTGGCCAATAATGGCCTTCGAACAGTTTGGGTCCAAATTGTACTTGAACGAAAAAAATTGGGGACAATTTGCTCCGGGGGTTGGAGACCACCACTTATGCTCATTAGATGAGGAATTTAATGGTCTATTTGATGTATTATCCGAACTTAAGTCCAAATCTCTAGCATTGGCCGATAATGGCCTTCAAACAGTTTGAGTCAAAATTGTACTTGAACGAATAAAATTTGGGGCCAATTTGCTATGGGGGTTGGGGACCACGACACCATTAGAAGTTCTCGAAAAAGGACATGAAACTAGCCAGTATTTGTGATTCGATGAGACATGATACGATATCGATTGTTTAAAATCCTTTACTAACTTGTATGATATTGACATATATCGAGGAAGTCATATGTTTTGAATTTCCACTGTTGCATTCAATATACGGTGTAATGGAAATTTCGTTTTTCGGACAAAAATGCTGTGTAGGAATTTCTGTTTTATCACCAATGTTAATGTTCTTTCATATATGTCTTTTGATGGGCTTGGAGGTGGGACTTTGAACAATTATTTTAATTTGAGCCAATGTGAAGTTATTATTTCTATATAAAAATGGAAGATCTCGGAAGAATTTTGTTCTCGTGCAAATGATTTTTTTATATATGTTTTGGAATCAAAAGTAGTTTTAAAATCCATTGTCTTCTTATTACTTAATGTTTGAAAATGTTTGAATGAATTTATGATTTATTTTATATGAATTGAAAACGAATGTATGTAGACGAACGAAGCTATAGGTACCGCTTAATTTTTAAACGGACAGTCATGTAAGTGTTAAATTGTCGCTAAGAATTATTTTCAGCCAAAAAATCGGTTTGACGTTTAAATGTGCTCATGACAATATCTTATAACAGAATTTATACAACACAATAAATTAAAATATATGTTGTAGAAAACCATACATGAATGTTTCATATCAAATCAAACTGAGGTGAATCGTCCTCATAGTCATGATAATTCATTTAATCAAACAAAATTGAAACCTTTGAATACCAATCTGTCGACGAAGCTAAAGAGATACCGTTTTGTTGTTAAATGCTGTTTGTATCTAAATAAATGTATTTTAATAAAAAAACCAATATCAAATACTTATTGTTTTAAAAATTCACACTGTTAAAATCGTAACGACTTTTATGATGCCATCTTGTATCGAGTATAACAATTAAATGGAAATATATAAAATTTAAATAAGTTTTGTAGTATTCACTTTCATTTACATGTTAGGGTATTTTAATTGTGTACTTCGTATTATGGCATTAACAATATGCTTTAAAATATCAATAAATACGATTTATATTATTAAAGTTATAAAGTGCCATCTCTTATCCAATATTTGAAGTATATGTTTCTTTTTCGTAGATCATATGTCATTGATCTCGTTTTATATATTTTTATACGGCGTTTAGAACCAATTATAACATATACATGTATAAAAATTAAATAAATCAAAACGTTTTTATTTTTATCACAACTATTAAAATAATTCGTATTTTCATTTGATTTCCATATATGTTATCTGAAAATGTTTGATTTAAATTTTGATATAAAAATAATTTTTGTTATCAGTATTTTCATTCATTAAATTTGAGCCAAAAATCTTCAATTTTATATTAGTTCTTATGGAGTGTATGAAAATCTAGACCCCATAAATAAGCTCAATAAATTTAAATTTTTATTAATCATTGCTGCTTGTATATTTAGAATACTATGATTTTACTTGACCGGTGGTCTTAACCAGAAAGTTAATTTTACTTAATAAGTGGCTACATAAATCATTTTATAAATCATTCTCTTCCAAACATTAAACATTTCTGAAATTGATGATCGCTTCAGTGATTTCTTTCAATGGATTGTAGTTTATTATATAAGAAATGTACTTTTGTGTGTTATGTGAATTTTGTTGTAAAATCTAAAACCGGACATAAAGATAAGATACATAAGGAATGGAATAAATACTCAGGTTAGAGCTAAAAACGACTTACTCAATTATTTATTTATATAAATAATTTACCCTTTACACTTATTGACAGTTTATAAGGTCGTCATTATGTATGTATATGAAAAGCTGTCGAGTCATCACAGAATGAAATGAAATAATACTGCCGCTCGCGTTAGATGGTGATCAACCTGGATGATGAAATAAGACAAATAGACACCTATCCAAATACAAATAATAACCAGTGTTCAGGAAACACTTTATAACTATAATCACCCTATTTCGCCATAAACCAATTCGCTTTGCATTTTGGTTGCGGATGGAAATTTTTTCCATCTGATCTGTCATTAATTTTTGTATTTAATTCATTCAATTTTGTATATTCGATCGACTATCATCAATTTGTATTTTTTTCATTTAAATCTTAATAAAACTAAAAATTATAAAGATTATAAAATTTATCATATTTTTTTTAATTTACCGCTATTTTATACATAAATATTTTGGTTCTTCGAGCCGGATCGGCGACACGTGAATATAATTTCAACCCGTTTTGCGTGACCATCCGAGGTTTTCTGGAGGTTTAGTTTGGACACCACCCAACGCAGAGAGTACCCTACCAGTTCCAGGTAACCGTTTTTTTATTTATTATAATTATCCGTGTTTTCCCTTCTTTCAACCAATTTTTTGTGCTTGTTTCGACCATTTTACTGTATATCTCGCGAATTTAATTAAATTGTGCCGGTATAATGCCCGATGAAGGCTTAGATCGTGTTGGAGCACTGGTCAAGCGAAGGTCGGTGATCAAGGGCCTGCTTACCAGAATATCCAATTATGTTATTGCAAGGGATACGGAGTGTGATTTGGATGATTTGAATCCCAGGTTGACTAAGGTACATGAATTGTACGAGCAATTCATCACAACCGAAGATAGCCTTTTTTAGTTAGATACCACGGCTGAATCAGAAATGGCCGATTTCGATGGTCAGTATTTTGCGGTGGTTGCAAAAATCCAATCGTTAATCCGTACGATTACAATGCAGTCAGGCACCAAATTAGAGAATAGTGTGAACCATTCTGTAATGACTAACCATAATAATTTCAAATCCGATTTTAAGTTACCAAGACTAACACTTCCCACCTTTGATGGTAATTATAAGCATTGGCAATCATTCCATGATATCTTTATTTCAACCGTCCACGAAAATACATCGCTATTGCCTGCTCAAAAATTTAAATATTTATTGGGACAGTTACGTGGGCCAGCCTACCTTTCCGTGTGTCATTTTCGAGTAGACGACGCGAATTATGTAGAAGCGCTTAAACGGCTAACCAAGAAATACGATAAAACAAGGGCAGTTGTGGAAACTTATATTCGAGACTTTTTATCACAATGTAAACTCGTGTCCAATCCCTCCTCGAACCATCTGATGAAAATGTTCGACAATATAGACGAAATAATTCGAGGTTTGAAATCGCTTGATTCGAGGGCAACCGAACGAGATCCATGGCTCATTTATTTGGCTATTGAGAAACTCGATTAAGAATCCAAGCGCCTCTGGAAATATGAGACTTCTGATAATGATTTCCCGACCGCAGAAGAATTTTTGACATTTATTTCCAGAAGGATAGATTCAATTGGGGAATTCAGTGCTACCCAAACCAAGCATCCGCCCTACGTGCATAATGCACCCAAATCATTCCATCTAAACCCACAACCGCGTTGTCCGTTATGTTCTAATGAATACTATAAACTGTTCATTTGTAATAAGTTCCGAGCCAAGGATGTCAATGCACGACGAGAATTAATGAAAGGATGGAATCGTTGCTTTAATTGCCTAAGTGACGAACACCTTGTAACCCAATGTAAAGGCGTTAAAGGTTGCCGAATTTGTCAGAAGAGACACAATTCAATACTACACGTACCTCAAGCCAATACAGTTAACACCGCGGGTGCCTCATGCATGATTTCGCAACCGTCCAATATTGATCCCACTGGTCGACACGGTACCAATTGTTCGCTACCAGTCATTTCGATGGAATCCATCCATTCTACAACGTTGTTGGCAATTAATGTCGAGCCACCGCGACGCGTTATATCAATCCGTCCTACTACCGAAATTGAGATTGAAGATATTTCCGGGAGATGGAATAAATTCCGAGCATTACTCGATTCTGGGTCAACGCACTCGTTTGTAACCGAACCTTGTATTAATCATTTGAAACTGCCAAGATCGAAAGCTAATATTTCGATAGACACGTTGAACGGCACAAGGGCAGGATTAACCAAGGGTGTATCTAGTCTGAGAATACGATCATGCACCGATCATGATTATGTTATTAATACGAGTGCATACATTCTCCCGTTGGTTTGCTCCAAGCCACCAATTGAATTCGTTGATGCGGATGAATCGTATTTCAAGTATCTTGAACCATTATAGGAGGAACCTTCAAATTAGATAACGTAACCATGCAGAGTCATAGTTCCTTAATTATGCAGGCTCAGATGAAAGATGAGTCGTTAGCATTATCCGATATAAATAGGTCACCCAAAGATTCTGGGAATCAGAGGAGATAAACCCCAATCCAACTTTAGATGAGGAAGCATTTAAGTTGGTGAATTTCTTCAATGAAAATGTAATCCACAAGGATAAACGAGTAGTCATACCACTACCGTTTATTCATCGCCCGCCCAACCTTGGGGACAGCCTCACGCAGGCACTTCGAAGGTTCCATTTACTAGAGAAAAGACTGAGTAACGACCATGACCTCAGAGATGCCTACGTCAACTTTATGAATGAATACAGAGCCTTGGGGCATATGGAGTTGGTACCAAACCAAGATATAATAAAACAGTCCAACCAAATATTTTATCTCCCACACCATCCAGTATTCAAAACCGCTAGCAGCACTACCAAGGTCCGAGTAGTGTTCGATGCATCCGCCAAGTCCACATCCGAAAAATCGTTGAATAATAACCTTATAGTGGGCCCAACCATCCAAGATAATTTAATTGAGATCCTCATCCGATTCCGCAGGCATAAATTCGTAATATCCGCTGACATCGAAAAGATGTTCAGGCAAGTCCTCATCCACCAAACTGATCGAGATTACCAGAGGATCCTCTGGCGAGAAAACCCACTTGCAGCGATTCAACATTACCGTTTAGTTACCGTTACCTATGGTACTAGCCCAGCGCCATTCTTGGCCACTCAGACGCTCCATTACCTTGCAGATAAATTTGCCGCCGAATATCCAATTGGCTCTGCGATCCTAAAACGTGACTTTTATAAGGACGACCTAATGTCTGGGGGTGAAACTTTAGATTTAACTTTACAGATCCAAAGGGAAATCTCAAGTTTACTCAAGGAAGGTGGATTTAAATTGCGCAAGTGGTCCGCTAATCACCCGACATTATTGAATAACATTCCAACGGTTGATCGAGAGCTGTCCTCTTGGGAATTAGTCAGTGACTCTAATTCAATATCGGTCCTCGGAATAAAATATGATCCCATCAAGGACCAATTTTTCTTTCGCTTAACATTGCCAACAAAGACGAAATATACAAAGAGATCATTTTTATCGGAGTCCTCTCGAATATTCGACCCACTAGGACTAGTGTCACCGGTTACCATTCGCTTAAAAATTTTGTTCCAGTCGCTTTGGGCTAAGGGTATTGATTGGGATGACGAACTTCCGGGAGAGATTGCCGAAGAATGGTGTCTAATTCGAAATCAACTTAATAACCTTACCGATTTAAGATTTCCACGGTGGATGTACGCGACTAAAACCCTAGAACTACATGGCTTCTCCGACGCGACTAAGGAGGCATACGCAGCTTCTATTTATGCACGTGCGGTGGAAGGTACAACAGTGTTTACGAACCTAATCGCTGCCAAAACGAAAGTGGCCCCAGTCAAGGTGGTCTCGGTTCCACGGTTGGAATTAAACGCAGCGACTTTGTTAGTCCGTCTTTAACAAATGGTACAAAAATCATTATGCTTGCCAAGTCAAACCAAAATTTATTTGTACACCGACTCAACTATCACGTTGTATTGGTTATCTAACCCACCTAATTCCTGGAAAACATACATCGCAAATCGCACCTCCAAAATCCTTAGTTGCACAAACCGAAACCAATGGTTCCATGTATCGTCAAAGGAAAATCCCGCGGATTGTGCAACCAGAGGCATTTTGCCTAAGGAATTCTGTCAACAAAAGATTTGGTTTAAGAGTCCCGAACTCCTACTTGATTCCCATTTTAACCTTCGTGGTGAGCCAATGAAACCTTCGTCACCGTCGGATGAGCATGAAGAAATCAGCTGTAACCTTGCTGCACCACGAATACGTGAATTAATCGTTGACGAATTAATGGACACCGGGATAACGTTTCGAAAGCTTACCAGAATAATTGCATTGCTACTACGATTTTCCAGGAACCTAAAACTCGAGACTTCCCAGCGCACATTAGGCGCACTAAAAATAAATGAGTTAAACGAAGCCGAGTTCGTTATCTTTCGAGAGATAAGGATATACACCAACGAAATTAAATCCTTAAAAAAACATGTACCATTACCGTGCAAGTCTAATATAATTTCTTTCTTTCCATTTTTGAACGGCCATGGACTACTGCGAGTTGGAGGGAGGCTACAACAGTCCGGTTTAACCTACGAAAGGAAACACCCCATAATTTTGCCTGCGACTCACCCAATCGTAGAACTAATGGTCTGGGAAATGCACATATGGTACCTACATAGTGGACCAAAATTACTCGCCAATGTTGTCAACCAAAGATTCCTGATTCCAAGAGCCAGATCTCTTGTTCGACGGATAATCCATCGATACATCATTTACCGGCGACATGGAGCTAAGGTGCAACAGCAACTCATGGGCCAATTACCAGCCTGTCGCGTTAAACCGCCGGCAAGAGCATTCCAGCAAACTGGCATTGATTTGGCTGGCCTAATTGATCTAAAGGAGCATCGTTCCAGAACCAGTAAGACCTACAAGGCCTATATAGTCATATTCGTATGTATGGCAACGAAGGCAACAACATTAGATCTGGTCACCAATTTGAGCACCGACAACTTCCTCGCAGCGTCGAAACGATTTTGTGCAGTTCGTGGAGTACCGACCGATATATATTGCGACAACGGCACAAACCTAGTCGGAGCCAGACGAGAGCTGGCAGAATTTTATTCAACCCATCTAAACGAAGCAACCAACAGCAATGAAAACAATCGATTGGTGCTCGGATCAGAAGATACAATGGCATTTCATCCCACCGGCAGCCCCTACATTTGGTGGATTATAGGAAGCCACCGTAAAATCTACTAAATTCCACTTACGCCGTGTAATTGGAGAATCCGTACTCACCTATGAAGAGTACATAACCCTTATCAAACAAATCGAAGGCCTCTTAAATTCCCGTCCTCTACAGGATCTCCATGATGGTGATTACGACCCCTTAACTCCTGGACATTTTTAATTGGTCAGCCAATCACCCTGCTTCCCGAACCAGACCTGACCAAAATTAAAATCAACCGAATAAATAGATGGCAGTTGCTCGAGTCTTTACTTCAAGGATTTTGGAAACGATGGTCGCAAGAATACCTCACGTCACCCAACAAATTTTATAAATGGCACAAGCCGAATCACCAAATAAATCCGGGCGAACTAGTTCTATTACGTGACCAGCATTTACCCCCATCAAGATGGCCATTAGCACGTATCTCCGAAGTGCATCCGGGAAGAGATAATCTGGTCAGAGTCGTCACCGTAAAACTTTCGAATGGAAGGTTCCTGAAAAGACCCATTATGTCTACTTCCAAATTTTGACTCTACCGAGTCAACCCCGGCAGTATGCTCAGGAAACACTTTATAACTAAAAACCCTATTTCGCCATAAACCAATTCGCTTTGCATTTTGGTTGCGGATGGAAATTTTTTCCATTTGATCTGTCATTAATTTTTGTATTTAATTCATTCAATTTTGTATATTCGATCGACTATCATCAATTTGTATTTATTCATTTAAATCTTAATAAAAATAAAAATTATAAAGATTATAAAATTTATTATATTTTTTTTAATTTACCGCTATTTTATACAACCAGTATCTAACAATTTTAAGTCGTTAATGTGAAACAAATTATATTATTTTACTAATTTTACTTTTCTTTATGGCCTTTAGGGTTGAGATGTTATTTGCATTATTGTGGAATGTAATAAGTTTTCAGATATCTATTTTGATTTTTAAACGTATTCTAGTATTGTACAAAAATCATAGTTATGGTTGGCTTAATCTATTAAACTATATTAATTAAATTAATTGTTAAAGATTCCTGAGTCAAAGTTAAAAATTTTCTTTCAGAGTTTTGTATTTATGTTTTAAATAGAAAATGTGTGTGGGGTGGAGTTCAAATAAATAATAAAATTAATATCACTTAAGTTACAGATTCCTGAAAAACTAACTAATACATTTATTTTTAGAATTTTGTGTTAATGTTTTGATTTTAATAGGTTATAACTAAATTTCAGGTTATAGCTAAACATAACTTACTCAATTATTTATTTATTTATATAACTCACTATACACTAATTAGCAGTTTATTAGGACATCATAACGTATGTATATGAAATGCTATTGAGTCATAAAATAATTAAATACTGCTCCTCGCGTTAGATGGTTATGGATCATGAATTATAGGGATGTATGATATTTAAATTCAATACTCCAGTTTCAACTGTTGAGGTAACACAAATACATATGATAAAATTAGATATGTCCTTACCTATCCATATAAGAATGTGGACTAATGGTCCTGGCGTAACAAATGGTGGTATTTTCTCCTTTATCTTGCAGAACATTTACCAGTAATTAATCTATAGAACACGCAGAGTTTTGCAACATCTCTGCGGTGCTGTAGGTTGTCTAGATCTTTCGTTAGTCTGGAGTTTCGTATTATTCGGATGGCACGCCGCTGAACTCTATCCAGCAACTAAAGAGCTATGCCATATGCTCCACCCCAAACCTGACAGCAATATTCTATCCACGATCTAATAAAGGTTTTATATATCTGGAGAACCTGATACGATTTAAAAAGCCGTCTGGATCGATTGAGGAATTTGGCCAATCATTCTTTTTTAAATTGTTGCTAATCTGAACACCAAGCAGACGAATTGGGTCACAACCCGCGAGAACGATGCCTTTTACTACAACAGGGTATTTGTTGTGACTTCTTTTACGCGGAAACGTCCATATTTGTTTTTCTCATTAAATTTGAACTGATTTTTTACTCCCCACTCAAATATTGTATTCAAATAGGAATTAAGCGAGGTGACAACTTTCAACAGTTTACCGTTTAACTCTGAAGGAGAAGGCTCGACTTCGAATAAAATAGAAGAGTGCAATGTTGCATTACATTATTACTTCGTTTGCATTACTTCGTTTTTATGACTTGTTGAATATCACTGTGAAACCTATCACAGTGATATGCAACTAGTCAAAAATACGAAGTTAGTGACAAAACCGATCCCTTAGGAACTCTGGCATTTGGAGAGTGTGTCGGAAATGATCTCCCATTAAGCCTAATATGATCTTTTCAGTCTTTGAGAAAGCTTTTTATTCACTTGATGGTCAGGTCATCGAATCCATGCCGTATGCCATAAGTTTACAAATGAGATTCTCATGCCAAATCTTATCAAAGGCCTTGGATATACCCAAAGCAATGCAAAAGCTTCTCCGTGGTGCTCAAGCGCGAGATTCTATTTGTTCGTAACATACATCAAGAGATCGGTTGTGGAGCGGCTTTCGCGGAAGCCAAATTGTTTATCTGTAATTATTTTACTGAATATAACTATTACGAATAAGTGAAGCTTTGCGCGAGAAATGAAAAGTGACCAAGTTTAGTACTACTTTAAAACAAACAATTTTTGCACGGCACACAAATTACTGTCTTGCATTTTAATATAAATTTTATTTTATGAAGCAATATAGGTGATTCTTTCAAATAACTTATGATGCGCATCAACTATACCTTTTCGTTATCAAATTTGAAATAATCAATATAAAATTAAAAATCATCATTTTCAATTTGGAAACAATCATTTTCAAAATAGAATATAATCAATATCAAATTGAAAATTATCATTTTCAAATTTAAAAATAAACAACAATATTAAGATCAAAACTTTATTAATATATACAGTAAATTAAAAAATCCTATCGACTAAATTTAAAATGAATTTAAAATTAATATAAATTTTTGAATATATGCAAAATATTTAGCATTATCTAAAACAGACAAGTTAAGTAAATTCCGTTGTATAATATTTTTCAGCTTTTGTAAACGAAATTCGGTTTGATGCAAATCTATCCTTATTTCCACCTGGTAAATCTGTGGCATTTCAGTTGCTTAATAACTTTAAGAGCCAACCAAGCAAATTCTATGTCGTTTAACACTGGACTGTACGATCTTAACCTTAATAACCGATGATAAATTCACTTTCAGTTTCAACAAACATAGCTTCAATAGACGTATGACACAGAGCATTAAAAATTTCCGTTACAACGGGTGATTGATATTTTGTTAGAACATTGCGTAATCAATAGCATATGAACTCATTCGCTTGAGGGTTTTTCAAAGCTTCTTTTCTTACTTCTTGATAAATAAGCCCCACATTGCTATATTATCATTTTTATATTTGTAAATGATTATTTCCACTTTGAAGATGGTTATTTCCAATTTGATATTTATTATTTTCATTGGGAAAATAAATATTTCTTATTTGATATTCATGGTTTCAATTCTAAAATGAGTATTTTCAATTTGATATTGATTATTTTCAATTTGAAAATGATAACTTGCAATTTGAAGTTGAAAAGGTATAGATATCAGATACGCGTACTTAATTAAACGAGAATCCATAAATTACGCTTAGAATGCCTACAAAAAGCAAACAAAGAAAAATACCTTCATTGAATAACAGCATCAAAACTTTGTTAAAAATGAAAACAAAGGTATGGAGAATTTTTGAAGTTAATTTTGATATTCAAGAATGGTTATCCCGATATTAAAATGAGACTTATGTGTGATATCATGCAACAAATCAAAGGACAACGAGTATCGTGAAACGACTGCTCGATACACTGATTCACAACGGATAGTGAAGCAAAACGCAACCATTTTTCGTTAAATGAATAGATTTTATCAATGGAATTAATAGTAAAGTAAGTATGTCTGAAATTTTAATTAATTTGATTGAAAAATCAAAATATCAAAATTGAAATATAATATTTCAATAATAGTACTTTTATTATATATATGTTAAAATTAATGTAAGTGTTAAATATATTAAAAAAACTACAATTATTAAACCACTTACCAAATTTAGCAGATAAACATTTGTCACAGTTCGCATTCGTTTGTTTTGCGCTAATGTTAAAATAACTAAAAAATTTCCAACAACTGATAGCAAAAATATAATTGCATACAATGGTACAATAACACTGTTTTGAAAACTAGTATCATTTTTACTCGATGAAGTTGTTGTCACTAATGTTTTTGTTGTTGTCAAATTTGTCAATGTACTGCTAAAATCAACAAATGAAGATAGTGGTGGTGGTATTATTGTTGAATATGGTGACGTTATTGAAGTAGTGGTTGCATAAGATGCCAATGTGGTTAACAATGACCGTGTACTATTTAAAACAAAATAATTTGTTCCGTTGTATATATTAACAATAATTGATGGATAATTAATGTTCAAAGTTTTATTTGTTGGTCCAGTTATTGTCAAAATTGGAATAAATGTTGTTGTTTCAAAATTTAACACTATCACATTGTATTCACTTATATTTGAATAAGACATGTTATTTTATATTTCAATATATTTTATAACTACAATTATAATTTGATAAACAAAACTATTTCTATAGAAATACGTAACTAATTATCGGTCATATTACTATCACAGTCGTTGATTTTTACTTTGACAGTCAGCAATATCATTTTTGTTTAAATTGGTATTTTTATCTGGAAATAAACAAAAACAGATTTCGAAAATTAATGTTCATCCTTATTGATAGTGTGGGATAAAAATAATCAAAACATCAAAATTACTTATAAAGTCATGTAATAACTAATTCATATAGTAATGTAATAATAAATGAAACTTTGTTGTTGTACTTATTTAAAAGAGAACGAAAGAATAGATATTTTCAGCTAAATATGAATTTAGCTACAGTTTTAATAAACGACAGAATCTATCCTAAAACGTTATCTAGTCAACTTCACCTCGTCTATAAATATTCATAAACAATTAAATGATAATAATACCAAATCGGTAAGTTTTGTCGATTGTAAAAAAAAAATTTAGTAATTTAAAGAATAACAAATAATCTCTTAAATAAATTCTTAATATTAATTAAAATTGAACACATCCATAAAAAAATAAGTTTATATTCAATAGAAAAGAAATTGATTTAGAGGCCGCAAACGGCCCTTAACGCGGCACGACTGAGACCTTACGAACCATTTGAATGTATTGGTGCACAAAGTAGGTGGTCGGGTCGCCAAACGAATGTTTTTATACATAATTGCTTTTTATGTCATCCGGTTGCATGTTAATTTTTGATCAACGGCGAGAACCAAACTCGAGACCGTTATGTGTTGATAAACTGCCTTAACCATTAAGCTACAACCGGCCACAATATTAAATAAGAATATGAAATAATTATATTAAAGTTCTAATTTCTGATATTTTTCAGACCTCTTTTTTTATTTCTAAGGAAAACGATTATATGTTGAAGTTCACATTTCAAAATCAAACTGGATGACAATATCGGTGATCTCATTTTCAACTATCTACCAGTAATTGGCTTCATAAAACCGAAGGGCGAGGATTATAAAGTCGAACCATTGATCTAAAAAACCAGACGAGCTGGCAAGAGTAATTCCAAAGTTAACTTAACAATAAATATCGGATAACAATTATTATCGGATTCACGGTTATGTTTTAGATGACCGGAATCAATTGCGCTTCTGACTCTTGTTTATATGGTGAAATAACTATAAAAAAAAACATTGCACTGTTATGCTTTAACGCAAAGTATCCAGAGATCCTATTCGGAAAGCATAGAGGTGGAAAAAAGCAAACAACAAAAAGAACAACTAATGAATACTGTTTTCGATGCTTATTGGTCATGACGATTTTAAAAGTAATATAAATCGTTTGGAACTAAATTGCAATACCGTATGCGATGACCGCCTTGAATATAATGATAACAGCTTTAATTTCATCGAAAATTGTCTCGCTTTCGACAAAACTAGATTACATATTTTCAAATGTACACATTTCCGGTTCAACTGGGCCATATTAACTATTCTGTCTGTCCGATTCCAATTTACGAAGGATGTAAAATGCATATATAAATTATTATAGAACCAAAGATTTGCATCATGGTTTCCTTATGGAATTTAGTTCGGAATGCAACGGCAACTGCCGGTGTAGAAAAAATCTGCCTTTTCGAAAATGATTTAGAATATCTGAATTCGTCACCACCAGTCCTCATCTTAACTATTGATATTTCACTAAATGAAAAGTTCTAAGAAAATATTTTCGATTACACCCATACAACATTCAATTTGTTTGTCATTTCAATACCATCTTAATGGGCATAGGTTATTTTTTAAATAATCATTTCTTCATTTGTTATTATATGCCGGTCAATCGCGTAACTTAACGTGATTAGATTATCTTGTGGCGTTCTGAGCAACTTCAATAAATCGCAAATACATTAACATAATCTCAAAGCACAATTAATTAATAAAACCGATATTTCGAGTTAAGTTCTTGTACTTCACTAGTACTGTGGCGTCACTACTGAACGTATGCACAGTATGATCATTAAGTTCGATAGAGCATATGCCTGATGAGATGGATTTGATCTTTTTGATCACACAGTCATTTAACGACGTCATCATCAGATCGAAACCGGCCTGGTGGATTACAAGATAGATACAAGCAACAACTCGGATTACAATACAAAATTCAAATTTACATAAAGCTACACGCTTTCTTCTTCTATAGAGATATGAAGTATACTAATTTTTGCTAGTAAACCAGCAATAATTAACGCTTTTGAACTAACAAAAGCGTTAATTGGCTTAAAAGATATACAGGGTGTCCGGCGGGAAGGTATACTACTTTGTTTGTTTATAATTTTTGATTAAATGAAAGAGAATGGTTCTTATATTGATAAATGTTTGTCACCCTCACAAATGCGAGCCCTCACAGTAAAAAATAAATTGAATTTTCAATAGAAATTTTGGTAACTTTATAGCGTAAATTTAAAAATTGTCTATAATAAAGCAAGATAATAGTATTTTTACACATATTCTTATGTAAAATCTATTATTCTTGTATTATTCAACAGGACTTTAAAATTGGAAGATATTTATAGTAAAATTACAAACCGTTTCTACTATTATTCCTTTTTTGTTTAAATTTGAGAGAAATTAATGTAACCAAGAACTATTGCATGTAAAATTTTGTGAATTCCGTAAATTTACAAACCAAAACCACAATAAATTGATTTTATTCGTCGCGATATACTTTGCTAGTCTATTATAAAGTTATTATATATAAAGTATTATTATCTAAGCCATCGTCTGATTTGTCGGATTCGGATATCTCAAGGGCCTAGAATAATAATCGTGGTCGGAGAGAAATGTCTGAATCACCGTTTTGTAGGTTTGGCTGGGTATTGTGGAAGCTCTATGCCTATCATATGAACATTAGTATTTTCTTGCAAAATCTTTTCTTAGGGTTTAATTTATTAAAATTAGGCAATAGTTAAGGTAAAATTGTACGTTTTGTTGTGTACAAATTTTAGAAGTTTATAATATTACAGGGGTTTAATGCTAAATTACATTTTTTTACCAATAAATCTGCAAACTTCCTGCAAAATTATAAGTTTTGTTATTTAAATATAACATGATTTTGCTAGCAAATTTATGACTTTTAGTAATTAATTTTAATTATTATTTATTATTTGTATGTGAATGTAATTTTACGTGATAAAGCTTGGCAATTTTGCCCACAAGTAAATTCACTTAATATTCAACTGAAATTTTTTACTGTGTTAAGCACATTTCTCATTACATTCTCACACATAGTCAAAATTGAGACATTAAAAAAGATCAGCAGTAGAATTCCACAATGCCACAACTGTCAGGCATATAACCATACTCGAAAATACTGCAATAGGGAGCCTAGATGTGTAAAGTGCGCTGGGAAACATCCATCAAAAGAATGCAACAAAAGTAGAAACGATCCAGCGAAATGTATACACTGTGGGAATCACCACCCAGCAAATTACAGAGGCTGTGAAGTTGCCAAACAGCTGCAAAGAATGAGAAATAGTAAGAAAAATCCAACAGGGAACATCAGAACTCTTAGTTCTCAACCTAGGACGCCATCTTATCCAAACCAAATCCCTCTTAATAGCTAGTTAATAGAAAGTTAGAGAAGGCACGACATATGCCCAAATGGCTGGCCGAACGGAAAATGTCAAGAAAGGACCCAGTCAGGAAAATCATGTCCTGCAAGAAATACTGCAGAAGTTAACCACTATAAATTCTCATCTGGCGACGCAAGATCAACGACTAGAATCTATGAGTGAGCTACTAAAACAACAAGAAAAAAGACTAGAAACACTAGAAAATACATCGATGAACCAAAATAAAAAAATAACAGACGCGACAGGTAAAACTAGAGAAATCATTGACTACCTTAATTCTAATCCATTCAAAGTAAACAAGAAAACATAATGACACACTATTTAAGAATTGCTACCCGGAATGCAAATGGTCTTGCGCAACGCATTTCAGAATTAGAAGTATTTTTAAACACAAAAAACATTGATATATGCCTAATCTCAGAAAGTCACTCTACTAGAATCTCGTATTTCAAAATTCGTGGATACCAGTGCTATCAAGCTCTTCACCCAGCAGAAAGAGCTAGAGGCGGAACAGCAATCTTCATCAAGGAAAATATTAAACATCAAGAAGAACTTAAAATAGAGGAAGAAGCTATGCAAGTAGCAACTGTTTCTATTGAAACCAAAAACTACAAGAGCTACACTATATATCAGCAATCTACTGTCCACCCAGATATAACCCAAAAAAGGAAGACTACATCAAACTTTTTAAATCGCCTGGTAAAAATTTCATTATTGGAGGCGATTTTAATGCAAAAAATATATTTTGAGGATCAAATCGAACTACTCCCAAAGGAAGAGAGCTATTTGAAGCAGGCAGAATATTAAAATGTGAGTTCCACTCCAGTAGAAAGCCAACCTACTGGCCTACAGACGTAAATAAAATTCCTGATCTTCTAGACTTCTATATATCCAGAGGTATCTCCGAAAATTACCTAGTAGTTGAAAATGAAGAAGGACTATCATCGGATCACTCTCCAGTCTTAATGACAATAAGTTCCACGGCAATAAGGAAAGCAAGCCCTCCAAGACTAACAAATAACAAAACAAACTGGGAATACTTTCGCCAGCTAGTCGAAGAAAGCGTCAATCTACAGGTGCCGATCTCGAACGATCATATGATAGAAGAAGAGCTGGAAAATCTCATGGAAAGTATACAGAAAGCGGCATGGGAAAGTACTCCCATCCAGCATGAAATAATACAGAAAAGTATAAGCTACCCAGTTGAAGTGAGAGACTTGGTTAACGAAAAAAGACGAGCTCGCAAGACTTGGCAGAGAACTAGAGCTCCTGAAGATAAAACAATCCCAAATAATCTGTGCAACAAACTTAAACTGCTTATAAAAGAGATCAAGAATGAGTCAGTAGCTTGCTTTCTAAGTAACCTGACAGGTAAATCTGACACGGACTATTCGTTGTGGAAGGCCACTAAAAATCTGAAAAGACCTAAACTGCAAGTGCCACCCATAAAAAAAGATGATGGAACCTGGGCTCGCAGCGATAAACAAAAAGCTGATCTTTTTGCCGAACACCTAGAAATTACCTTCAAACCACCAACTGGGCAGGTAGAGAATGAATATTTAACACCGGTCAACAAAATAGACGAGGTACCTCTCCTACCAGTCACTGTGAAAGAAATCAAAGAAGAAGTAAAAAATCTTAAAGATAAAAAGGCTCCTGGTTACGACCTAATAACCGCAAAAATAATCAAAGCACTACCAGAAAAAGCACTACGGAAGCTACAGCACATAATCAATGCTGTCTTTAGACAAAGTTATGTTCCGAGACAGTGGAAAGTAGCAGAAATAATAATGATTGCTAAGCCTAATAAACCGTTATATGACAAAACATCATACAGGCCAATCTCTTTATTAACAACCACATCAAAAATTTTCGAAAGATTGTTTCTGAAGAGACTCAAGCCAATTATAGAGACTAGGAAACTTATACCACCACATCAGTTTGGGTTTCGAGAAGGCCACTCAACAATAGAACAGGTACATAGAATCACTGATACGATTGAAGAGGCGTTGGAAGAGAAGAAGGTATGTTCAGCAGTATTTTTAGACGTAGCCCAAGCATTTGATAAGGTTTGGCACCATGGTCTGGAATTTAAGCTTCAACGAGATCTACCAAAACAACATTTTGAATTGCTTAAGTCATACATAAATGACCGTTATTTTCGAGTGAGACAAGAAGAAGAGTACTCAAAACTAAAGAAAATATTGGCAGGAGTCCCACAAGGTAGTGTGCTTGGCCCTGTGTTATACCTGTGTGAGTTTTGTTACTTCTGTATACAAATGATTTACCAAATATAGCAGAAGCCAGAATAGGGACTTTTGCTGACACTGCAATTATGACTACTGATATTAGTATTTTCGAGTCAACACGGAAACTACAAAATGCTGTTAATACAGTAAACACTTGGACAAAAACTTGGAGAATAATGCTAAACGAATCAAAATCAACACACATCAACTTCACCAACAAGAAAGTAGAATACATCCCGATTAGACTGAATTTTCAACAAATTCCTTACTCAGACAATGCGAAATACCTTGGCATGACACTAGACACTAAGCTTAGGTGGAAAGCACATGTTAAAAAGAAAAGACAAGAATTTAATTTTAAATTCAGAAAAATGCAGTGGCTTATTGGAAGAAACTCTGAGCTGACAACGCAAAACAAACTACTATTATATAAACAAATCCTTAAACCTATCTGGACATACGGCATTCAACTTTGGGGATGTGCAAGGAAAACTACAGTTAAGATCATACAAAGATTTCAAAATAAAGTACTACGTAGCATTGTCAATGCTCCATGGTATATTAGAAATGACAACCTCCATCGGGACCTTAACATGGAATACGTCAGTGATGAAATAATTAAGCTTGCAAGGACTCATGTACTGCGACTGCAGCAACATGACAACGAGGAGCTGCGGAACCTACTGGATCACACCAATGGACCAAGGCGCCTAAAAAGAACAAAGCCTTTAAAATTAGTGGTGCCCTGAACTACTGAAATCAAAGGACTGGACGAAATGGGATGAACCGATTTTTCTCATCCCATAAGATGCTACACTGCTTAAAAATACAAAACATTTACTAGATAATCGCTGAGATTAGTTGTAATATTATACAGAAATATAGATTTCTTAAACAAATAAAAAAAAAATTCTCATTCATTTCACGAGGTATTTCACTAATTTCATTACGAATAGTTTGTTTGAGTTGCTCAAGCATTTCTAGTCTAATAGCATAAGCCTTGCTTTTCAGATATCTCCACAAAAAAAAGTCCGGAGCAGTCTAATCAGACGACCGTGGAGGCCAATCAACATCACCATTTTTTGAAATAACCTGTTGTGGAAAGAAGTCTCGCGGTAATTTCTTGTAATCTTGGCTGTATGCAATATGGCATCGTCTTGTTGATACCACATGTTAATCAAGCCTAAAACATGCAGTTGTGGCGTTAAAAAGTTTTCAATCATATCACGACATTGCTCCCCATTCACAGTTACCGTTACGTCATTTTCATTTTCAAAGAAGTAAGATTCAATGCTTCCTCCTGACCAAATTGCACTCCAGACTGTCGATTTTAATTGATGTAAAGGTGACTGATGAATAATTTGAGGATTTTACATTGCCCAGAAACGACTATTCTAAACAGAAGATATACATTCAAATGAAAATGTGCCTCGTCACTCATTATGATTTTTTCACGAAAATCGGGGTTGTCATGGGCGAGCTGTAACATCCTATTGGCATATATACGGTGGCGTAAATGGTCTTGTGGAAGAAGCTTTTGTGTCAAATTAATCTAAAATGGAAACAAATGCAAATCCTTGTGCAAAATTGTGACCAAACTTGTTCTTTGAAGATCAAGCTCATTGTCACGGCGTCGAAATGAGGTTGATGGATTGTTTTGAACACTCTCTTGAACAGCAAAAAAGTTTTCAGTCGATCTTGCAGTACGTTGTGACCCATGCTTGGGCCTATCACCTACAGACCCTCTTTCTTCGAAATCATTTTCTACACTATAAAGAGTGCGTTTTGTTGTCACGTTGTTTCTCCCAAAAATTTCACGTAACTTTCTCATAGTCACAGTAATCGATGATTGATTTTGATAAAATGTTTTAACGATTAAAACACGTTGGTTTATCGAATATTTTTCCATAATAAATTTGCCACGTGTCTTCTTCCAAATATGAACTGTCACGACTAACGTTTACCAAAATGGCGGAAAAAACAAAGTAGTACACCTTCCCGGCGGACAGGTCGTATAAAACATACCATTTATAAACAAACGTTTACTGTATAATTTCATCGGATGCATCCGAGGCTAACAGCGAAAATCAAAGTCGGGACCGCTGCGAGATGAGGAACTCTTAACGATTAAATTAAAATGGGCGACGGGTTAAGCATAAAGAATACAGAATAAAAATTGGAGCACAAAAATGCATCTTTATAAATGAAAGTCTCAAAAGTATGACAAAGATTATTTTTCCAAGATTTTTTGTATACAAGTTCAATTGAACTTTTACTAATTCCAATCGAATTCTCTACGAGTATGTAGTTGTGAAATGAGTCACTGTTATTTTAAATTTTCAAAGAAAATGAAAACACATTGCGTTTTTTTAGTTAAATGATATTAAACTAGCTTAATTTATACAATTTTGGTGGAAAAAGAGATAGATATAGATCGTACAAAAAATATTATGAAAATAATTAAAAATTTAAACATTTTAAAGAATAATTTATTTAAACTCTATAAAATATCAAGAAAATTATTAATTTATTATCACAGTGAAAAGATAATTATATTTTACGCATTAAATGAATAACTATAGAAAACAATTGTAATTTCATTCATCTGTCAAAATCAAATTATGTATATATGAATGTACAAAATCCAATACCAAAACTAACCACAAACCAAGAATACAAACCATTATCACATGTTTTTCAATACGAAATTCTATTAATTTTTTATTACTAGAAAAAAATCTCACTTTGTTACCAATGAGCACAATACAATTTTGTTAAAATATTCCCAAAGTCAAGCGACTTTTGCGTAAGGTGGTTTCAGATAGACAATTTACTGGTCAATCTCATGTAATAGTCAAACTTGGATCCACATCTCTGGGATTGGCCGATAATGGCTATCTCATTTCAAGCAAAATTTACTTCAATATACTGCTAAAATATGATTGAAATTTCCTTGTTCCGAAAATAAAAAAGTGCATGCATTGAAACATGTTTGGAAAAACCCCATAGTCTCCTGAAACAAACCAAATAAGACAACATCACCTAAATCTGTGAAATAAATCTGTGAAATTCAATTCTCTTTTAAATAAAATATTTTTATAATATTTTAATCAAAACGTATTCCTTATAGTAGAACTTTTTAATTTTTTATTAATAAAATAAAATATATTTCGGCAACTATAATGCCATCTTCAATAATATTTATTTAGAGAATAAATATTACTGAAGATGCTATTGTAGTTGCCGAAATATATTTAACTATATATAAAAAATAAATAATTGTACTATAAGGAATACTTTTTAATTAAAATATTATATTTTTTTGATTGAACAACATCACAATTAAACAGAAAAAGATAGGACATAAATATTCTCTTTTTAAATTAACTCACCGCAAACGCTACTACTTTATACAGACAACTAAGTAAACCAAATTCAAGAGTTGAATTCTCATCTCATGTAAGAATTTTGTTAAAAACTAACCCCAAATTAACAGTACCCCAAAATTAACAGTAGTTCAACCCATATTGAAAGATATTTAGTAAGGTATGTATATTCAGTAAGATATATCATATGAGACTGGATTTGCTTTTCACTCTACTATCTTAAAAGCTTTTGGAAGGTGTTAAAAAATAGTGGGCGGATCTAACTTATCGTGAAAAAACTGCTTGTAGGAAATTATAAATGCAGTCAGATTTAGGGTATATTTCGTTCATGAAAAATTATCTAAAATAGCCAGTCAGATTAAATTTAAAATGAAGCTCATAATAGGGTATAAGATTGATTAGACCGATCTTTCATATTTTTTTCGCTGTATGACCAAAATTTGTCAACTCATCGTAATCTTGGTTTACATGAAAAAACAATTAGTAACTATATGTTTACATGTTTGCGCTTATAACCAACTCGTTACATTGCTTCAAGTTGAAGAAGAACTGCTTGGCTAACGATCTTGATATAGGAGTTTATTTTATTTCCTATTAACAGCAACATTACGGTTGGTAACTAACCGATTTTCTAAAAAGGATGGCCGGTTGAGTGATTTCTTCTATTGTAGCGTAATAAGTTGTACAAGAAATCTACTTTTAAAAACTGTATGAACGAACGAACTTAAATCTAAAAACGAACATACGAGTAAAGGTAGAATATAAATTATTTTGAGAAATACCAAAAAGACCACCTTATCACAACTGACATATACTAATAATTAACAACTCAGTTCTCTAAAATTAATAAATCGTACTTACTGTTCGTTCGGATCTATTACAAATGAAATTCTCAAATTTCTTCTATTTTAAATAAAATCAATGACTCAAAAAGTTCTTAGTTAAAGAACTAGAAGATTATTTTTTTATTAAAGAGGACGGATATTATTCCAGAATGCCACTGTTCAACCCACATAATAATGTGGTCACGGTTCAACCCACATAATAAATTAAAATCCGACACCCCTGAATAACAGAGCCAGCACGCAACTTTCTTTGCCACGAGAGTGACAATATTGTTATTATTACTGATCATAGATATTATTGTCAATATAATAATACATAATTATATACATTTTTCCTTTTACACTTCTACTTCTTTGATTTCAATTAAAGTGTTTATTTTTAATGGTTGTGCATCAGAATCCCAAAAGATGAATCCAAACTCCCAAAAGCCACAAAATAAAATACACAAACTTAGAAAATCCAAAAGGGACAAAATCCAAAAACGACAAATCCAATCTGATTTCGGCTAGCCATAGCATTAAAGTCACCAATCTGACATCGTGCTCCGGTATAGAACCCATCAGATTATCCAAATTATTATAAAATGAGTCTTTATCTTGGGGTTGGCTTACATCAGTGGGCGCAAGAACACAAACAATTGACAGGTTGGCTAATCTCATGTACAAGCGAAGTTTACACTTTCGATTATCAACTGACTGAAAGTCTTTTTTTATCTGTGGCCCAATGAGAAATCCAACTCCAAGATTTTCGAGGTCATCTCCACTGTGTAGCCACGTATAGCCCTGGGACACATGGTCTCCACCTTTAGGCCAATGGTTTGTTGATTGTCCGTATAACACTTGTCCTAACGCCCGATGTGTGGCATGGTGCGCCATCTTGCAAATACGGCCCAATAATAAGTAAAAGGCAATGTATGCACTGGCTTCTCCAAATATCCTTGTGAATTTTCCAAACCCCAAATGCGACAATTTTGTTTGTTTTCGAAACCACCGGAGATGGAAATGCACGTCGTTCGAAAATATTTGATTGTTGTGGAAGTAAATTTCCAGGATTTTACACTGTTTTGAATCATTTAACGACTTATTTCATCTAGATCGACTGAATTTCAGAGCCAAAACATCCGATGTCAAATCTGAACCTGAGGGATTTTTGACCATCGATTACGAACGGTGGTGTGAATAAACACATCTATACTCCCTGTTGGAGTGCAGAATTCATGGACCAACCCATCTTCCATGTTAGTACTATTGGCTGACATGAAGCTATGACATGTGAAGATGGTTCTAAGTAAATTGGCGTAAGGTAGGACATAAATAAGCGAACCGCGAAAGAGTTGGGAGAACATTGAGCCGCTTCAGATTTGACATTGGATATTTTGACTCTGGCAACATTAATGTCATCTTTCTTTGACTGAAACTCAGTCGATCTAGTTGAAATAAGTCGCTAAGCAATTCAAAACAGTGGGGAAAAACGTGATTTAGGTAAAACTATATGAAGAGCGATTGAGACACAAGTCGCATGTGAAAGCTTCTAATGGAATATTGTGGTGTGATATGATAATGATGTTTATAATATACATACACAAATACGTTATATATTATAATATATAAAAGAGAAACAAGAACAAACTGAATATAATATAAAAGTATCCTAAAATATAATATAATAGAAAAAAATATAATATAACATAATGTAATGTAACAAAAAAATATAATATAATAACGAAAATCATCTGCCATCAAATTTTAAACCACACACACACACACACACACACACACACACACACACACACACACACACACACACACACACACACACACACACACACACACCAGACGAAGATTTGAGTGAATTCAAGTGAAGATCGACACAAAACTCTGGGCACAGCTGATTAACACAATAATGATTTGAAATTCACTGATTAAAGCGAGAGCCGCCTTTCGGAAGGCGAAAAGATCGCTGTCGGCGACTATGGCCCCACGGCGTAGAGAGTGATCTGGCATCTTCTGGTTGGTTGCAACAGTATGAAGAGGTAGCTCATGGTCGAAATCGTGGCAGTCAGATTGTTGACTCGGCACGGGACAACAATAGACTGTAAGAGCCGTAAAGAAAAGTATAACATGTTATTATGTATGTTTATAAAATATAACATGTTTGTTTATAACAGGAATTTATAACAAGTGACGGCAGATTGAAGATTAAAATTGTTGTTTTCAGTTTATTTGAAATGTGTTAGTGCAGATTAGAAATGTGTTGCCTTAGTAATTTTATTAAGCTGAAATAAAGAATAAAATTGATTAATTGTTACAGATTCCTGAGTCATTAGTTAATAAATTTATTTAAACATTTTTATTAATACTTTAAAGTTAATCGAAATGGATGAGTGCAGGTAGGTGTTGCAGACTGAAGACTGCTGATTGACAACTGCAGATTAGTAGATTAGAAATATGATTATCTTATACTAATATTAGTTAAGTAATGATCCGCCAGATATCTGTACCGTTAACGGGTTCGTTCTTTTGTAACTAACATAATCTTCTGTCTTTGCCTATTGTTTTATATAAACGGCTGTAGGAATAGATCTGGCGTTATTCAGGAATTGTGGCTAGCTTTTAGTCTCTAATCTATAGATCGAATGGTATTTATTTCTACTAGATTTAGCATTAAATTTATTATTTTTCTATAGTATTATTACCACTGACATATAATTTAATTGATTTCACGAATTTATAAAACTAAATAAAATCAAGAGCCATCACATGCGCTTCCTATCTCATCATTAACCTAGAAACATTATTTAGTGTATTAAAAACTAAATCATAATATTTCAATTCGAGGACAATGATTATAATATAATATATAGGTTACAACAGTATGAATGAAAATATTTTAAAATGGACAATTTTACATAATCATTTTGCTGTGTTAGTTTTATAATAATGAAATGGTTTATTCAGATTTACTCATCAAATGTTATTTAACAAGCAGAATAATCAATAATCTAAGATAAAAACATAAATAATAATCAATAAATTATTTTTCTTTCACCAACATTTTGACTCCTGTAATAACATCGCCTCTTGTGAGTGAACACCAAAAAATTAATTCCTATGCAAGGTGTGAGAAAAATATATTGATTTTTCTTTAAGTCTATAAATTGGTGGAGAGTATTCGTTTTTTAATAATATTAAAACCAAATCAGTTGTGTTTTAGTGGGAAAAATTAATAAAATATTAATTTCATATACGTACTTAACTGCAGAGTGTAGAAGATATTCGATAAGCTTCATATACAAAGATCTAATATCATTCGCACGTTTCTTCAATTATATAATAGTTCACTAAATTTTATCTTCGACAAGCTTTATAATAAAACCAAAAGTCTTATTAAGAGTAACATATTTAAATTGATTTAATTAAAAATCAGCAATTTTGTTTTCATATCACGTAATACGTTTGAAAATTGTTTTAGCTATTTATAACTCTCGACTGCCTGTTACAATTATAATAATAAAAGAATATTCCCAATGTACTTACATAATCAGATAAAAAAAATAAGAAATCGATTGCAGCAAATATATAGCAGAAAATGATTTACCATTATTGTGAGTTTGCATTTAACCACTTTTTACAAAAAATGGTGTTGAACCATTGTAGGCTTTATTTTTTCTCTCAACAACCAACTCATGGTCAGCTCATGATCGTTCATAAACAGATATCTTATTATTTGTTACTATTACTTGGTTACCATCTGCAGCTAAAGTTGCCTGTTCAGTGTGGAGTGAGTCTGCCTTGAGGTTGCATACGTAAAAATATAGACAAAAATATGTCTGCCTAGTATACATACATCGTCGAATGTATATGCGAATCCTATGTTCGAACACTATATATAGATATACTATCGATCATAATAACCATACTTAATACTAAAGTAACTGTTACAATAAGCTCACAACAAAAAAACATACTTTTAGTTAATATTTAAGAAACCAAGCATAAACGTTTTGTCGATTTCAGCTTGAGAAGTGATATTCATATAAGGAAAAAGATAACACTGTACAACGAGTGAATCAACATCAGGAGAATACAGGATAGGACGCATAACTACGGGACGCATGGAAACATCTCGAATTATACTACAATGAAATTTATACACCACTACTGTTGCGAATAGCATGGAAAGATCACTAATCATTACTTCCTACTTTGGCACTTCACTGGTTAAATTAAAACTTGCGCACTAAATCGAAAAAGTTTTAATTTCACCAGTGAAGTGATGACTAGTGCCATAGCTCCCACCAGTGACAAGCGGCTTGTCTTGAATTAAAAATGAATAAGTGAATTATGTAACATATTGAATGCATAAGATTAGTGTGATAGCTCCCATCAGTGTCAAAATGATAATCTCAACAATTTATTGGGTGGAATAAAGAAAGTGAAAGTTTGACTATACTCTGGGTGTTTTAATTTTCATCCATGATTAAACAGTCAATAATACGGTTACGAATAGTGAGAGTCGTAACAATTGGTGTCAGAAGTAGGAACATTAGTAAGTGAAAATTAATAAGCTAAGTCATGCCCAACTGAAGGAGCAATTCCGTCGATGGAATGCGGGAATAAGTGACTTTAAAGTAGAATTAATACTTAGGACCCGTTACGGACTGTAATGGAATAAACGCAGAATGATTCGGATATAGTCGAGTTTTTTGGAGAATTAGAATCTACCAAGATAAGATCGTTAACTACAACTCCACTTCAATGGATCAGATGAAAACGATGATACAGGCATTGCTAGCTCAATAATCGCAAATAGGTGACACTTTTGGCCGACAACAGCAAGGACAACGTTAAGCAACAGCAAGAACAACAGAAAAAGGTAGTCGACATTCTAAGTAGCGGCAACATCACCAACAACATGAAGAGCTTTAACACAACCAAGAGAAAGTCACGTAAAGAAGAGCTCTCTCAACAACAGGGAAACAATTCGCTGGAATGAGGGAGTGGGCGGGATTAATAATTTTGCGCCGTTTACGGTGTTTGTTCAATACCAGAGTAGCTGTCTTAGTTGAAAAAGTAAAAAAAATGGAAGAGCTTATTACAACCGAAGTGAATTCAATGAGTTGCGCGGTAAAATCGATAAGCTAAATGCCGATGTAGTTAAACAAACAACTGCAGTCACATTTACCAAATTAAAGACACTCCCTTCGACGGAACTGCGGCATGAGTCGAAAGTCCGCAACGAACGATCGAAATATCAACGGCCGAGCAATGCTACGAAAAGTTAATGGAAGCCTTGGGTCTACGATTCGGCGATATTTATATGTAGGCTCTCCATCGCATACAGCTCAACACAAGAAAGCAAGAGGTTACGGAAGCATTGCAAGAGTTGGAGGCCGACATCGTATGACTAATGAACTAGACATATCCAAACACAATGCAGAGCACCGAGGTGAGTTATCGGTAGATGCGTTCATCAAGACTATTCGCGACATGCATACGAGTATGAGTAACCATATCTGAGTGGAAAAAAGCAGCCTTCGGAAACGATATCGTTTGCTGTACAAATGGAGGCTGGAAAGAAAGCGTTTGTTGAGCATTAAGGAACAAAACTGGAAGCAAACGAGGATAGTGAAACCTGCTTAGGTAGATTAATTAATGGCAGCACTGAGTTTGCTTAAAGAGAGCAGAAAGAGAAGCTCGCTTAAAATTTCACAGTGTGGGAGACCGGGTTGGAGATGTGGGAAGCCGAGGTCTTCAACTAAATTGCAAATTAGTTGGATCAGTCATCAACAGAAGAAAGATGTCATGAGTATACCACGACCGATTGCGAGAACTGCAGGACTCATTAGCGAACTTCTGGTAGTTTGTTGGAAAGTCCCAAAAATTGGTCACATCACTGTGTTTTAATAAAAATATTTAGTTTATTATGTGAATGGCATAATAAACTTATGTTTTATAAAGACGGATTTGTTTTATATATTATTGACTGTTTGTTATTGAGTATGTTTTATATATATTTGAATTTATAATGTTTATTAATTGAAAGTGATGAATATTTTATGAGACGAATAATTGTTTTGAATGTTTTATATTAGCTAGTAAATAGCTTTGTTAGTAAGTATAGTTTTTATTGTTTGTTGTTATGACACAAAGTTCTTCCTTTGATATAGGTCGAAGAGAACGTTTTTCATTACTTCCCTGAACTTTGTTTGTCAATTATTTGATTATAATACTTACCAAACTTTTTTGTTACTCCTTTTGATTTAAAATTGTTTATTTAATTTCAAGTTTTAAATTTATTAGCGCTGGTTACAAATATATATTACAACTGCTTCTGGATTACAACTTATTACAGGTTACAACTATATTGTAACTGGATTACTTATTAATTACAACTGATTTTTCTTATGTCTAAATTTTGTCTTATATACTAAATTTTATGTTTTGTCTCTTGCTTTTTGATTTACGAACAGTGTTACAAAAATATTATAATCAGTTATTGATAGTGTAAAATAAAGAGTATGTTAATCGTAAACACTAATGTTTGTTTACTTTTTTTTTAAATTAAAATAAAGGTTGACCGCCCAGGTGGCTCAGTGGTTAAAGCTGTGGCAGTTGGAGCGGGAGGTACCGGGTTCGAATCCCGATAGGGGCAGGATGCTAAAGGGACTTCTCACCATCTGATTACGATCGATGGTGTTAATGAACACATCTATGACCCCCTGTTGGAGTGCAGAACTCACCATGTCAGTTCTATAGGCTGGCATGGAGCTATGCAATGCGCAGATGGTTCTACGAAAATCGGAACTATAACCGTACGTCCACGATTTGGCCGTTAAGGCGTAAAGTAGGACGTAAATAAGCGAACCGCGAAAGAGCTGGGAGAGCCTTGAGCCCTAAAAAAGGTAGCATAGTATAAAATATAAAAAAAAAAAAAAATAAAGGTTAAAAAATGTTTGAAACAATTTAACATAAAGAGTTGTAAAAGTTTCAACTCGTTTGTTTATATCTTTTATTTTGTAAAATGGAATTCTTAGTGTTAGTGTCTTTTACTATGTTATAATAACTATAAAAAGAATAAGGATTAAAAATGTCTGATTAATTTTAAGAAACTAATTTAGAAATGGCAATGCATTTGTTTATGATATCGGTATGTAAAATATATTCTTGCTAGTGTATGTTTTATTACTTTGTTATAATAACTATAAAATAATGATTAGAAATGTCTGGTTAATTTTAACTAATTTAAACAAGGATTTTCATTCGAGGAATGCCAATGCATTTGTTTATGATAAAGTTTAGATATGTTTTTGTATTAATTACTATATAATGATACTCAAAAATATAAAATTATTGAGGAAAGTGGCGATATGTTTATTAATATATTATTTTTGCCAGATGTTTGGTTTCTATTAGAGAAACACAACAACTGAAAGGGTGGAAATTTTCACCAAAAGAAACACGTGATGATCGGTTTTGTGGTCAGGTCAATGGATCAAAAACGGTGAAGGCGGAACCGAAGTTTGTTAAAGCACCGAAGAAAATTGACGACCTCGCCGTAAGGACAGAAGAGTGGAAGGATCCATCAGGAGAAACATAAGGTTGTTCGATTTTGTTGCAAGGTGTAGTGGAGGCAAAGAGAACGAACAACAATTTCACCGACGGATGGAGCCATCAAAATAGAACAATGTAAAAGTTCAGGCTTGAGTTCGATTATCGGCTTGGAAGAGAAAGAACGCAGACCACCTTGGCAGGAAGTAGCGTGCGTTAAATAAAGATGTCAAATGCTACTTGGTTTAGTGTGACTCGTTATACTTGGATAACGGCATCCTGAAAAGAAGATAAACATCCACTGACAGAAACTCAAAAATGGAGCAGTTAATGCTTCCGAGGAGCAGAGTAACTGAAGTGGTGGAAGAATAGCATGATGAAAGTTCAGCAGGTCACCTAGGAGTTAATAAGACACTTGCCTCAGTCACGCCAAGTTTATATTGGGTGGAGAGGTTCCACCGAACCATAGAAAAATATTTAGCATTTGCAGCATTTGGCGAAGTATTCCGATCAACAAAACTGAGATGAACGACTTTATTTGTATCGGATGATTGGTGGTGTATCGGAGAGCAGAACAAGAAAACCACAAAAAATACGCTAGTAAATGTGATGTTCAGAAGAGAGATAAATCTACCTAGCTATTTGTTGAATCTGGGAAAGCAGAGTACGTACACCAATTGAGGATGAAAATGAACGAGATCCACAATCACGTTCGGGGTCTCATCAACATTACCACTGAAAATATGAAAGTGCGCTACGAAAACCTTTTAATAATTTTAATCTAAATCAAAAATTATTGTGACATTCAGTATGTAGTCGAAAAAAATTCTACACAGTTAATTATTTCACAAATTATATTTGAAAATAGTAAGATTTTTTAACAGATGATGTTTTAGTAGCAATAAGATTTAATAAGAAATGGCACGTCAGTTATTTACATAAAATAGTTTTTTACGTTTTTTACAGATAGAATGTAAATAATAACCTTATGTAAATAACACTTTTTAAACATGTAAAAAACCGTGTAGATAACTTCATGTAATTTTTTTTTATAATTGTTGTTGAGTTCCATTTAAATTTACCTTTACCAATAGTTTTAAATTGACAGTAGTATTGTTCATTCAATTTGTTAGACTGTTTTTCTTTGAAGGCAACTGAACAAGTTGTATGACTACATTTATTTAATAAAATCATTTGGGAACAAATATTTAATTATTAAATAAATTGCAATATATCAATATATATATATATATATATATATATATATATATATATATATATATATATATATATATATATATATATATATATATATGTATATATATATATATATATATATATATATATATATATATATATATATATATATATATATATGTGTATATATAATTTTTTTTAAACTAATACTCTGCTAGATTTAATAGTGATGATAGAAATTCTAACACTTGGGTTTCTTATAAGTTAACCATTTTTGACTAAAAGAAAATGTGATAAATGAGTTTACAATTTTATAAAACACCGGTTACGTCGCATCCTAACAAGATCCTGCCATTCACTTTTTAGTATTTGATATAATGCTTTATACGAGTGCCAATGAAATAATTATAAATGATAAATAAATTTCTTCCATTCTATCAACTAAAATGAATAAAACATAAAAAATTTTAGGTATGAGTGAAAATTATGAGTGTTATACAGGGTGTCCGCCGGGAAGGTATACTATTTTGTTTTGCCGCCAATTTGGTAAACGTTAGTCGTGACAGTTCATATTTGGCAGTCGTGAAGTAGACACGTGGTAAATTTATTATGGAAAAATATTCGATAAATCAACGTGAGGGTCTGTAGGTGATAGGCCCAAGTATGGGTCACAACGTACTGCAAGATCGGCTGAAAACATTACTGCTGCTCAAAAAAGTGTTCAAAACAATCCATCAACCTCATTTCGACGCCGTGCTCAGGAGCTTGGTCTTCAAAGAACAAGTTTCGCCAAAAATTTGCATTTGTTTCCATTAAGGATTTGCATTTGTTTCCATTTAAGATTCAGTTAGCACAAGAGCTTCTTCTGTACATATGCCAATAGGATGTTACAGCTCGCCCATGACAACTCCGATTTTCGTGAAAAAATCATATTGAGTTACGAGGCACATTTTCATTTGAATGGATATGTGAATAAACAAAATAATCGGTTCTGGGCAATGGAAAACCCGCAAATTATTCATCAGTCACCTTTACATCCATGTGGCAGTCTGGAGTGCAATTTGGTCAGGAGGAATCATTGGACCTTACTTCTTTAAAAACGAAAACGACGTAACGGTAACTTTGCATGGGAAGCGATATCGTAATTTGATTGAAAACTTTTTAACGCCACAACTGTATGCTTTGGGTTTGATTAACACGTGATATCAACAAGACGATGCCACATCGCATACAGCCAGGATTACAATGGAATTACTGAGAGACTTCTTTCCACAACAAGTTATTTAAAAAAATAGTGATGTTGATTGGCCTCCACGGTCGACTGATTTGACTACTACGGACTTCTTTTTGTATGGATATCTGAAAAGCTAGGCTTATTAAAACAAACCAGATACGCTTGAGCAACTCAAAAATAATATTCGTGATGAAATTATTAAGATACCGCGTGAAATGTGTGAGAATGTAATGAAAAATGTGCTCAAAAGAGTTCGCATTTGTGAGGCTAACAGAGGCGGACATATATCTGATATTGTATTCCATACATAATTGCCGTCATTAAATAAAACATTTTTCAATATAAGATCCATTCTCTTTCATTTAATCAAACATTATAAACAAACAAAGTTGTATACCTTCCCGGCGGGCACTGTATTTATATTAGTTTTACTTAATTTTCGCAGTTATTCTTATTTTTGATATATTTCAAATAATATTTTTTCATAGAATAATCAAAAAATTTTGAGTAAATATTAAATTAATCTTTAAATGATTTAATTTTTAAAAACAAAAATATGCACTTGTAATTAAATTTGATGTAAAAACTAATTTAAAACATTATATATATACATACATACAACAAATCTTATTTCACAGAAATAATTATTTGAAAAATAGATAAATAAAACATAAGATAATAACAAATTTTTTAATGACACATTCAAATGCAAGTTAAACTAAAAACGAAAATGTCAAACAAAATATCTAACAGAAATTTTTCAATCCAATCCTACCTTTCAAAAGAGAATTTTTCAATCTAAAACTATCTTTTTAAATTAATAATAGTTTACCTTGTTTCATTTATTAATTCTAATCAATAAATAACCAATATTGGTTTTCGCACTCGGCAAAATCTTGTACGAGTATACATTAGTGTGTAACCATTTTATCATTTGGGTACGTGGGCGGAGTGAGAAGTCCGGTAAAAATGAAACAAGCAATAATATTTTCTATGTTTTGGTTTGCATAGTTGTTTTTTCATGCAAAAAATAATGTTTAATTAATCCACTTAATTCATTATTTTCCATGTCTGAACAACACTATGGGTTGTCTGTTTGCATTGGCTGTAGAAACTGAACTTATTGACAGATTTGTCTGAAAATTTTAATTTGGTCGAGTGACAGATGGTTTTGCCACAAGACATCTGAGACAAGCGCTCTCTGTTGCCAAACTTCTCACCTTCTTTTTATTAGATTTCTTTAGTTCATTAGAATTTATAAAAAGTTGTTTGTTAGTTCACATCTTAACAACACCAGTACCAAAATATTCAAAATGAAAAAAACTTTTTAAATTTAAATTAATTTTTAATCTCTAGTTCTATTTTTCTTCAAATTTCCAAAACAAATTTAACATAATTACCGTTTAAGGGAAAAACAGGGAATAAATATTCTCTTTTGTTTTTCTTTTTTTTTTAAATAGCCACATTAAAACCTTAACAATACGAATAACATAAAAGTAAAATAGTAAATGCAAGACTTTCTTAATCTCAAAAAAAAAGCTTTAGATATGAACAAAATGAAAATTAAGTAATTTAATTAATTTAATTATTACAGACAATGTGAATTTTTTTATGGTTAATACTATTTTGAATATTCTCTAACGCGATTATACACTGGTGGTACTTTACATTCAAAGTCGAATCTTAGCTAAAATAATAAAAAACAAAATTTATGGGTTGTATGTTTTAATGAAATTTTAGTATATTTAACAATAAATAAAAGAAATTGCCAATTAAATAAAATTATAATTACTGCATACGAGTTTATATTTACTAAATACGATTTAGTTAAAATTGTATTTTGTAAAATGTTAGGGATGGTTACATATTGTTTTAATTATAATATTTAAATGTAGTATTTGTTTTATTTAGATGTAACACATAATTGTGTAACACATAATTGTGAATATAAGATACTAATGAATAAATATTGTAGGTATCAACTTTTATAACAAGTTTGTATGGGGATAAAATGAAGATCTTATTTATTAAATTTAATTATCTTTCCGGAACCAAGCATGGAATTACTGGCATAAATATAAACGAACGACTTTCATAAAAAATTTATATATATATATATAAAAATTGTATACAAGAGATAGTAAACAATTTTTCATTTAATTATTTATCAACTAAAATTTAAATTTTTTATAGAATAACAAAACTCGGCACGAAATAATGGATTACTGGATTATTATTGCTGAAACAATTTTCTATTGTTATAAACTACATTTTTTGGTGTCTAGTGTTCTGTATTCGTATTGATCTTGTAAAACTCTTTCAAGGGTGTAATCTCAAAACTACCAACTCTTACTAAACACTATTCCTAAAATCTCTTTAAGAACTATTTAAAATCTCTTTAAGAACTATTTACATATTCTACTATAGAATATATGTTTAATGTAAAATATATTCTAATATATTATATAATAAATGTTCACACAGGCCTCCGATTGTAAATTTGAAGCGGCACATTAAATACATAAGGCATATTGAATAAATTTGTTTATGTGGCATTCTGGTAAAACTTCACATTTTAACGCACATTCATGATTAAAAATTAAAGTGTTGATATAACGATAAGAATTGATAACATAATTATTTAAGAATAATTTATTTGAATTAGTTTTGTAATTGGAATACATTTGGTATTAAAATTAATATTTTAAGCTTAACTATACATGTTCCAGTACCAATTAAATAACCATTAGCAATAATTTTTTTATATTTTTCTCTCTTTGATATAAGTTAACAAACAGTGTAATAACTAATATATATTACATATTCTACAATTACCATAGAAATTGTATACGTATATGTTATTTATACTTGCTTCAGAATGTCATCAACTCCAAGCTCCAGGTCCTCGTTCGTTAGGAACCGGTGGGCAAAGTGACTAGGTTTGGGGTGAGTCACGCTATTGACCGCAGATGGGCTGGATTAAGGTGTTACGCGACCCATTTCAATAAACTACCAGGATGGAGGCCCATTTAGCAAATCCTGGTCGCAAACGTAGCCCTCTGGATACCTGGTAACTTCCAGTTGTAAGAAGCCTTTCCTGTGTAAATGGATCTCTGCGCAGAAGGGCCAATTTTTTGGTCAGGTGGGCTGCAACCCCTGAGGAGCAGCTCAGGACCATGCAAAAAAGAATTCCTGGCAAGGGCCAATAAAACGGCCAAAAACACAGCGGTCCAAGAATGAACTAGAACCTGTCGATCCAAATTAGAAGTGGAGAAGGAAACTCCTAACAAGGTTATGCCGAAAGGAAACTCCTCACAAGGCTACACGAGTCTTTCAGCGACATTGTGAAGGAGCGTGTTTTGGTACTAGCCGTCATTAACAGGAGTCATGAAGACGGGAGCATCACGACGGAAAAATTGAGATTGGTGTATAATACACTAAACTTTAATTTAATAACAATTCTAGATGAAAATTCAGAACGCCCTCCATCCTGCAGAGATGCGGGATAGTATCAATGACGCGTTAAATTAACAGCGTGCCCTGATGCCTGATCAGTGGTGCTTTATAAGAATGCTGTATTGACGGTGTGGCACGATGCGAGGCTGGCGGCTGGAAGCAGGGAGGAGTTTCCTAGCAGGCCAACAACACGCGTCTGGTTAACAACCGAACTAGTAAGCCCAGCTAAAACCCTGGAGATTATAAGAATCAGCCAACCTATCTTCCGGCAGGAAACTGGAAGATCATGAAGCAATAGAATGGCAAGAGGGCTCCAGTTATGGCAATCAATAATCTACTATGGCAATCAATAAGGAGTGATGCCTTTTCCCGAGACTAAGGGAGTAATCGACTTTGATTTCAGGTTGATTACTCTCAAAGTCTACAAAAAGGGCGAGGTAGAAACAAGCGAGGACGACAGTTCTTCCACAACAAAAAGCAGATGCACCAGAAGGAAAGACAGCCCAACCAATGGAGCTCTCCGAGATGACCGCATTTGTAACGAATCACAATTCGTTCCATTGGTTTTGATTTTGAATATATTCTCTTTGATTTTCGAAATTATATAATTTATGATACGACATCGGTGTCCACCCTTGTTTCATTGTAACAACGTAAGAGGTGAATACAAGTAAACAGTATTTGGTAATGATGTACATGTATAATAAATCAATAATACAAATGCATTTTGTTTGGGTAATCAGCTGATTTATTATACAAAAAAAAAGTAGAAATTTTTTGTAAATTGAACAGAAATCTTTCTCTTTTGATTTGGGTTGTCAAGAGGATAACGACTTAAGCCGGAAAAAAATTAAAATAAATTCAATTTCATTACAAATATAACTTCCCTAATCGATAAATATAAATTAAATTAACCATAATTAATTAATAAAACAACATATTAATAAAATTTATGATAAAACTAAATAATAAATTCTTTGATAATATAAGAATTATAATATGAGATTATATAATATCTATAAAATAAATTAAACATTTAATTATTAAAAATATAAAACAATAAAATCAAAACTAAAAACAATAAAATAAATATCTTGGAATATAAACATAGGCGCCGAACATTATTCGGATATTATAATTATTTATAGTTAATTAGTATTTAAGTTTTATTATATATCTCATATAAGTTTATTTTGGTGGTCGGTGTAATCATAGCATCCAAATATAGAAGCCGCAATTATCGAAATTGAACTTATAAAGTTTAAACCCAATATTTACTTACACATCAATAAGTTGTGCCGTCATTAAAAAAATAATAAAATCGCCCTACAGTTCATATTTATTATTAAAAAAATTGGACCTGCACACTGTCCAATTTTTTTAATATGTTTTATTTTTGTTTTTCTTTGCTGTCAAAAGTTGTTTACAAAATGTTTATAGGTTGTATATACCCGTCCGTAGACAAAAATAGATTACATATTTATTATAATAAAACATTTATGTTATAATTAATAATTAATAATGTATTACTTTTGGCCTGTGGATAAATATGTTACATGTGAATGTGATTTGTGCAACTATATCTTTGGGTGTTAGAATTATTGTGGAAATATCACTACTTTTGATGATCGTGATTTGATATTATAATTAATAATTAATAATGTATTACTTTTGGCCTGTGGATAAATATGTTACATGTGAATGTGATTTGTGCAACTATATCTTTGGGTGTTACAATTATTGTGGAAATATCACTACTTTTGATGATCGTGATCGTCTTCGTTATCTACATACATTGATGTAGATCATCGTCTTCTGTGTTTTATTCCAAATTAAATCAAACTGGTTTAAGTTCCGTGTGGATTGAGAGGTCCACAAATAATTCTGCTGCGGTGATTTACTTGTTTGTTCCCAACATATTTATCATTTTTGTTCTCTTTTAGTGTTTTACCAAATTATTTACTTGTTTGTTCCCAATATATTTATCATTTTTGTTCTATTTTAGTGTTTTACCAAATCGTTCAGCTTACCCATGCGATATACTGTGGTAAGACATCTTTAATATTCGTTTTACTCGGCAACGATATAAATGACTAAAATATTGACTCTTGAATTGAGCCCCGTTGTCGGTTATACAAGTTTTCAGTTTACCATTATCTGAAGAATTTACTCATCTTCTCGATGTAAGTCGTTGACGTTAGACTTAGAGCAGTAGTGAACGTTGGAAACATTCAAAATAATACGACATACCACTTCCATTAGAAATTCTCGAAAAAGGACATGAAAGTAGCCAATAATTGTGATGTTATCATCAATTTTTAGTTAGTATGAATTGACGGGCGATTATTGAAGTTTTAAAAATGTGTTTTGTGCATCTGTGCAACTGCCGTAAAATAAAATTTCGGCATCATAAGGGAATAATGTTCTTGTCACATAATATAATTCAACCACACAAAATAATCGTTCTTCATGGGTTCTTCGATAGTTCGTCATTGTCATATTTGGGTCGCATTTGAGTCAATGAGACATGATACGATATCGACTGTTTAAAATCATTTACTAACTTGTATGATATTGACATATGTCGAGGAAGTCGAATGTTTTGAATTTCCACTGTTGAATTCAATATACGGTGTAATGAAAATTTAGTTTTTCGGCCAAAAATGCTTTTTAGGAATTTCTGTTTGATCACCAATGTTAATGTTCTTTCGTAGATGCCTTTTGATTGGCTTGGAGGTGGGAATTTGAACAATTTTAATTTCAGCCAATCTGAAGTTATTATTTCTATATAAAAATGGAAAATCTTGGAAGAATTTTTGTTTTTGTTGCCAATGAGTTTTTCATATATGTTTGAAATCAAAATAAGTTTTAAAATCCACTGTCTTCTTATTACTACGGCCAAAAAATCTGTCAGACGTATACATGTGCACATGGCAATAGCTTAAAACAGAATTCATTGACACAATACCTGCATCTGTTTAACGAAATCACATATAAATAATTCATATTCAACTGAAGTGGAAAGTTTACAAGTTGACAATTTAACGTCATGCATGACTGTCAGTTTAAAAATAAAGCGGTGACTATAGATTCGTCAACATACATTTATTTTCAATTCATATAAAAAAAAACCATAAATTCATTCAAACATTTTCTAATTTAAATTACCATGACGACGGTAATTTAAATTAGAAAATGTTAGAATGAATTTATGATTTTTTTTATATGAATTGAAAATAAATGTATGTAGACGAACGAAGCTATAGGTACCGCTTTATTTTTAAACGGACAGTCATGCAACTGTCGCTAAGAATTATTTTCAGCCAAAAAATCGATTTGACGTTTAAATGTGCTCATGAGAATGTCTTAAAACTGATGAAACAAATAATGAAACAAAATTGAAACCATTGAATACTAATCTGTTAACGAAGCTAAGGAGGTAATGTTTTGTTGTTAAGTGCTGTTTGTGTCTAAATAAATGTTATTTAATAAAAAAAAACAATTCAAATACTTAAAATTGTTTTAAAAATTCACACTGTTAAAAATCGTAACGACTTTTATGATGCCATCTTGTATCGAGTTTAACAATTGCTGTCTTTTATGATGCCATCTTGTATCGAGTGTAAAAATTGAATGGAAATCAAAAAAATTTAAATAAATTTTGAAGTATTCACTTTCATTAAATACTGAAAACAAAAATTATTTTTATATCAAAATTTAAATCAAACATTTTCATATAACATGTATGGAAATTAAATGAAAATACGAATTATTTTAATAGTTATGATAAAAATAAAAACGTTTTAATCCATTTAATTTTTATACATGTATATGTTAAAATTGATTCTAAAGGCCGTATAAAATATATAATATAACACGAGATCAATGACGTATGAACTACGAAAAAGAAACTTATACTTCATATATTGGATAGGAGATGGCACTTTATAACTTTAATAATATAAATCGTAATACCCAAACATGATGGGTATTTTGATTGTGTACTTCGTATTATCGCATTAACAATATGCTTTAAAATATCAATAAATACGATGTATATTATTGAAGTTATTAAGTGCCATCTCTCCTCCAATATTTGAAGTATATGTTTCTTTTTCGTAGTTCAGACGTCATTGATCTCGTTTTATACATTTTTATACGGCGTTTAGAACCAATTATAACATACATGTATAAAAATTAAATGGATCGAAACGGTTTTATTTTTATCATAACTATTAAAATAATTGGTATTTTCATTTGATTTCCATATATGTTATATGAAAATGTTTGATTTAAATTTTGATATAAAAATAATTTTTGTTTTCAGTATTTAAAGTTGAGCCAAAAATCTTCAATTTTACATTAGTTCTTATGGAGTGTATGAAAATCTAGACCCCATAAAAAAGCTCGATAAATTTAAAGGGTCAATCATTGCGGCTTCTATATTTAGAATGCTATGGTGTAATTAAGTTAAGTGTGTAGTTTTTTAAGTTTAATTTCATTTGCTATAGGATAATGGATTGCATAATGGATTCACAAATGTTATATACATATACTCGTATATAATAAATTAAATTGAATTTTTATTTATATAATACTTTAATTCAATCCTATCTACTTTAAAGTTTAATTAGAATGGCTATGGATGTGTAAGTCATGGTCAAAGTGTATTAATTATTAAGTTCATTCAAACATACATACATATGTTTATTATTATTATTTAAATGGATCAAAGTGTGAACTATTGTTAACCCACGACATGGAAAAATTAACCTCCACCAGTTCATAGAAGGACGTGGTCCTTATTCAAGAACCTTCAAAATACACCAACAGGATCTTTGGTCTCAGAATGAAGAGGTCTAACCTTATATAGTCAAGAAATTCGAGGAAAACAAGATCTCTCTTTCTTGGAAAAAATAATTTAAACATGTTTCATCTTTCTCAATACAGCAATTGTGATATTACTACGGTTAGCCTAGAGGTCAGCGGCAGTATAATTTGGCTGGTATTAGCTTACATAGACCGAGATATACAGTTCCCACCGGATAACCTGGGGAACCTGTTTCTCGAAGCGGAAAGAAAGAAGATTGGGGAGCTCCTTGGATGTGATCCGAATGCGCATCACACGATCTGGGGCAGTACTGATATCAACGAAAGGGATGAGTTTTTTTTGACTACCTATTAAATAACAACCTTTGGGAGTGTAATATTGGACAATAATCCACATTTATTACCAAGAACCGGCAGAAGATTCTAGACGTAACCTTCGCCTCAGAAAAGATGTATCCTATAGTGAAGTATAGCATTTAATAGGGCCAAAAGTACGAAAGAAACTCAAAACTGGGACTGCTACAAAGAGGACTTGAAAGTATATAAAAAAGAATTAAAGAAGACACAAGTATGTCATGGATAGTCTTCTGTGAAAAAATAGAAGAAGTCTCCGAGACCTCTTGTCTTAGAAAGATACTGTCTTCCAATCCTACTAGTAGATATTTGATTATATCGGATGGATCTTGTATTGCTTCTTGTGAGAAATCTTTGAAACTTCTCATCGAAACCCACTTTCAGAAAGCTTCGACGACTCGACAAAGACTAGTACTCATCGAGAAACACATTCACTGCGCCAAGAAGATAACGTAACCAAAGAACGGATCCTATAGGCGCTTGAAGGGTTCATACCCTTTAAATCGGCTGGTCCTGACCGACGGAGATTCAGAACAACCCGAAGATTATTCTCTCCTGGCTATAGAAGTAATCCTCAAAGGATGTTCAAAACTGGTTTGTATTTCGCGGGGGTGGGGAGAGGTCAGAGTGATCTTTATTCCGAAAAGGGATAGATGGTCACATGGCTACCCAAAGGACTTAAGACCCATAACTCTATCATCCTATCTACTGAAAACCTTGGGAAGGTTGAAGGATATCATATGTGCAGATATTAAGGCTCGTGGCTTGGCCCACACTTAGCCTGCTTAATGTAAAGGGAAATCTGTGGACAAAGATCTGCACTTCATAGTAAGTACAATTGATAAATCAATATTCTCACAAGAGTTTTGTATGGTGGCGTTCCTTGATATTGAGGGCGCCTTTAACAATCTAAGGACAGAGGTTATTCTAGAAGGATTGTCGTTCCTAGGAGTGGATTAACCTGTAGGTGGGTTAATCGCATGCTTGAGTGCAGGATGGTTAACTCGGAGCTAGGAAAATCCATCATCAGGAAGCGGGTGACTAAGGAAACCCCACAGGGAGGTGTCCTGTCTCGTCTTTTCTGGAACATAGCATCAATGGGGTGCTGTTAGAGAAGGAGAGAGAGGAGATCGGAATAATATATAAAATCCCGGTAGTAGATCCACCTCTCTTAAATGGTAGGCGACTAGCTTTTACTGACAAGGCAAGATTTCTAGGCGTAATCTTGAACAGTAAGCTTAGTTGGAAGGCCAAAATTTAGGAAAAGGTAAATAAGGCTAATATAGCCATTTAATCGAGCAGAAACACCATTGGAAGAAGATGAAGCTAGACCTGGTATACTGGCTATATACTTCCGTTGGAAGACCTGTACTTATGTATGGGGTGAGCGAGTGGTGACCAGCTGTTGATACAATAACATATAGAAAGGGGATCGAGAAGGTGCAAAGAATGGTCTACATGCTTATGAGCGGGCACTGAGGACAACACCTACACGTGCCTTCGAGGTCATTTTTCACCTCAGCTCCGTAGACATTTATAGTACGCCGATGGTGACGATTACAGCGACCCAACTATCAGCCATATCTCAGTGGAAATGTCTTCAGACGAGACAATCGACCATAATTAGATCTCTAAGGAAGAAATTAGCAAATTATGCTTTGACTTTATGCTTCGAGAAAAACTTCCGAACTAACTTACCCCTAAGTGAATCTTGAAGGAGCGGGTCGGTTGCGGAAACGGAAGCACTGCTATTCTTTACAAATGGCTCCAAGCTACACGTTAAATTAGGAGCTGGAGTCTTCTGTGATAAATTGAAAGTAGACATATCAGTTCGTCTCCCTGATCACTACAGCGTGTACCAGGCAGAGGTGATAGCGATTGAGGAGGTCCTGAACTGGTTGAGACAAAATGTGGTATCCTCCACTGATATCGCAATTTAGGTGGACAGTAAGGCGGCAATAAACTCGCTGGATTCTGTTTCGCTGACGTCTAGAGTGGCGTTGTGTTGCCGCTCGTATCTGTATGAGATGAGTGAGCATTTCAACATTCAAATAGTCTGGGTACTCTGCCACTCGGACGTCATGAGAAACCTCAGGACGGACGAACTAGCGAGGCCTGGTTTGACTCTCCAACTGGTACCAAAAAAGGCAAAGTTGGAGTAGCCCATTAAGGCTCATAAGACAAGTCTGACCAAAGCTGGACTTAAAACGCTCAAAGACACTGATCTCCCTACGAAAACGTGAACTAAAAAGATCGTGGGGACACTTACAGGAAACTGCCTACTTGGAGACTATGCGAAGTGGCTATGACTAGAAGCTTTTCAGACAATGACTTTTGCAGAAGCTGTATGGACGAGGAGGAGAAAGAGACGGTAGTCGACCTCCTATGTTCATGCCCGGCATTGGCACGCAAAAGACATGAATATTTGGGTGAATTTTTAATGGACTGCCTCTCTGATTTCGAAAACTGTAAGGCGCGAGACTTATCGCGCTACATAAGTAGCTCAAACTAGTTCTCATAAAGGTAATAGGGAAGTAAGATAAAATGAATATTCATAATTTGGAAGTAAGATCCTGTGGTATCACAACGAACCAATCTAAGTGTGCGGTAGCAGCTAGTCAATCTAAACCTAACCTAAGTTGCTAGTATGTTGAAGATTTGATTTACCATATGTTGATTGATTCATTAAGAATCAATCAACATATGCCCGCATAATTCTAGAATATGCTAAGCGTCATGCAGTATATGAAGTTTTGTTGCATATACATATATTTCAGGCATATCAAATAGCACTTTTATCTCGTTTTTGTTTTGGAATTACACATGATATGTTTTACGCTTTTAACTTTTCTTTTAAAAGTTTCGTTTGAGACTCTCTTATAATTTCCATAATTTTATTATTTGAGTCATTCAAATATTTTTTTCTTACAATATACTATATAAAAACTATTATAGCAACATCCTATAACTCACAAATCAATAGTCAGATTGCTGTTCAATTTATAGACGTATCGTTCGAAGGTGATATGGAAAAAATCTATTGACGCGATCTATGTTTCATCCTACGGACTTATTTAATACTAATACTTTTATCTTTAAATTGTTATATTTCGTTTATATTTGTATGAGCTATGCTACAATTATAGTTTAAATACTGTTTCAACTTGAATTCATTAAATTTAGGTTATTCATTTGAAAGCTTGTTTGAAAGTTGTTAAGTAAAAAAAATTGAATTGATAACATATCATAACAAATCGATACCAATGACAGTTTGCGTTGTAAGACGACATGCTAGCCTTGAATCGTTTCTAACATTTTTGTTTTGAATATTAGTTAAGTTTTTATTTATTTCAAATCAATTAAATTTTAATTTTAATTATTTTATTTAAATGCGATGTATAACTAAATATATACATTGAAGAACATAAAATATATACATATGAAATGAATGAGATATATTAATATTTAAAACTTTATTCATCATTGTACCAAACAATACAATTTCATTTTTACATAAAATTATTTAAAAATTAGACATAAATTAGTTATTATTGTAATTCATTATGTCTTTATAAACAATAAAAAATTAATTTTAGATATTGTGGAACATAAGACAAAATAATTCTATTTTTTTTAATTTCATTAACATAATAAACTTTAATAATTCTAAAATGGTATTTCTTAGCATATGTTTTTCAATATCTTATAAATTGAGATAATTAATGTACATAATAAGCTAGATAAATATGGTATGTATGGAATACCATACTTATGTATGGAATCTCAAGAAAGTAATTAATAAATATATCAGAGATATCACTTTACTGAAGTAATTCTTTGTTTTCTGTGACAGATAATTTTCTTTTCTTTATTTTTTAAAATTGTGGATTTATTTTGATACAATTCCGTGTGTTTACACTTGATATCATGATATCGATGTTTTTTCGTTCCTCTCCCCTTGTACCTACGAAACCGGGTTTGGCATGATTTCTTTTTTCGACGACAATTTTTTGTGATTCTTTGATATCACACACAAATACAAACAAAATAAAATTTCAAGGACACATTATTTTATGGTTTACTTTGTTTTTGAATTTTGAAGTGCAATAAATAAAAATAAAATATCTAAAAGCCATAGACGAAATAAAATAAATTTACACACATACAGAAACAATTATTTTGAAATCGTGATTCATGATACGTAGTGTAAACGATAGATGATTTCTGGATATCACAGAAATCGATTTCTTGATATCAAGTGTAAACACACTGATTAAGTGTAAAACATACAAATTTTGGTTTTGTTTCATAATTAATTAAATTAATATAATTACACAGTAAGACATCTAATTGCACAGTCTCAACGGCTTTCAATAGTTAATAAAATTTTAAAATTAAATGTACATATTAATATTTTGTATAAAAATGTATTCGAAACTTGACTGTAATTAATACAATTTTAGCATACATCTTAAATGAATTTCGTACAAAATTAATAACTTGTGTATAAAACAGAAATGATCTAGAGTCAAGTAATTTTGCAATTTGTAAACTTAATACTCATTAACTTAATTTAAAATTTGAAAATAACCTTATTGTCTTAGATGAAAATGTAATACTATTGGCCTCAGAATTTTTTCTTTGAAAACGAATGAAAATGGCAATGATATTTTTGGGAATTCGCAAAATCATCCTAAGATACATGCTTTATACTTAACAATTCTATTAAGCTTATCTAACATTTAGAAAATATTGATTTTTTGACTCTATTAAATATAAACGATATAACTACATAAAATCATATTTTAGGGCTCATTGTGGACGATGGAAATTGAAAGGAAGAACTTTCTGAACCATGAGTAGTACGAGTATTACTCTTAATAACTTGAGCTAATCACATTTTAGGGTTTTCTGGAAGATTCAGTGCTCAATATTATGGTCAATTTTGTGAAACTAATTAAAAATAAATTCAGTTCATATTACATGAAAAAATTAATAAAGTACGTTCAATCGAAAGTTTATTTAACACAGTGTTCTAAGTTACGATGCTGTATGAAAAAAAAGGAGTTAAGTGGTTATCCATACAAAATAAACTAACTAATTATAGTATTTTGGATTACTAGGTCACAATTAATATTTTGGTTAGCTATATTTCTTCAGTTATTCACTAATCGCAAGTTAACTCGACGGACGTTCTATTTTTAAAAAACTGTTCTAGTCCAGTCATAATGTGGTGTTCATTGTTGGCATCAAAAGCACTAGTGGCTTCATCAAATTAAATGCATTGGGGGTTTTTGTATACGGCACGAGCAATGAGTATTCGTTGCTTTTCACCCGTACTGATACCCACACCATCTACACCCACACGCGTATTATAGCCCAAGGGATTAAAAAATATTGATGATAAAAACAGTTATAGTTACAAACTGTTCTTCTGAAGACGAATATACAAATATTATATTCGTGTTTCTGAAGACGAATATACAAATATTATATTATTTAAAAATCTTTATTGATTTTTTTAATTAATTAAAGCTTAAAATTGATTATTAGGTATATTTTATTTCATTCCAATATGCTTGATTTTACCTCAAGTTACCATATAAAAATAATCTATGGCTTAGAGGCCGTAAACGGCCCTTACCGCGTCTCAACTGAGGCCTTATGAACCAGTTTTTTAACAATTGGTGCACATTGTAGGTGGTCAGCCCAACGAATGTTTTTACACAACAACAAACGCGTTTGTTTTTGTCATCTGGTTGCATGTTAATTTAATCTCAACGGCGGGAATCGAACTCGAGACCGCGGCGTGATGAGAAACTCTCTTAACCATTAAGCTACAACCGGCTAAGTTACTATATCAATAAAATAAATATTACAATTACTATAAATCTTATAAACCACAGAACTAAAATCTCTATTAATTTAATAAAATATGAAAATGGTTTCGTTTCAGAAACCTTAGTATCTCTATAGGACATTCGATTCAAAATACCATGTTCCTTTAGATTATTTATCATATTTTTAACTATTCAATATTAAAATATGATTTGATATAAAGTTTAATAATCATTCATATTGTATTATAAAATAAAAATATTGAATATTTTTATTAAGGCTCAAAATAAAAATGATATATAAAGATTTTATTAAATTGAAACGATTTACATATATGTAGACGATTTTTTTATAATTTTGCTACAATTATTATAATCATCGGTTGTAGCTTAATGATTAAGAGAGTTTCTCATCACGCCACAGTCTCGAGATTGATTTCTGCCGATGACCAACAATTAGCATGCACCGTGATGAGATAAAAGACGATTGTGTGTAAAAACATTAGTTGAGCTGACCACCTACAATATGCACCAATCGTTAAAATGGTTCGTAAGGTCTCAGTTGAGACGCGGTGAGAGCCGCTCACGGCCTCTTTAGCCATAGGAAATGGATTGAAAAAAAGGTAATTGGTTGTTGTTGTAATTTTTTTGACATTTGAATTTTTGCTTCATAATGAAACGTTTAAAGTAATTTTAAATTCATAAAACCATAGATAAATAATAAATATAACAAAATAAATAATAAATACAATATAAATAATAAAAAGCTGTATATGGTATACATTTATATATGGAATAAATAAAACGAAATTTTGACATTTCATTTATAACCTATAAAACAGTGATTTTAACCATTAATACCATTTTCACTAAACAATTAATCTGCATAGTTAGGCACGACATGAGAAGTAAATTTGAACTAAAAATGGGATTTACCGAATTTTGAAATTTACCTTAAGTATGGCAAGCAGCCTTAGTGTACGTTCCGATCAAAGAATTCGTTGCTTTTTTAGCAAAAGGCAAAATTTAGCAAAATTTTTTGTGGAGTGATATTAGTTTATCATTCTGCTGTGTATTTGTACTTTTTGTACTCAAAATCCAAATCAACAAAAACGTCAGTGGTTTATTTTGTGTGCCAAAATTGTTTGGTAATTTTAAAAGTATTTTTGTGAGTTAAAAGTGTTAATAAATAGTTCACTAAAGTAATACTCGTAATAAGGAATGGATGATAGTTATACCAAAGAAGATTGAATACTCAGAAGCGAAAACGAGAACAAAAGAGTACGAAGATCAAAATTTTAGTTGGAACATCCACTTTGTCTAAATCCATCTATTGTAAAACTTTGAATTAATATAAATAAACTTACAACAAAGCTCTACTGTGCTCACTGGCTTTATGGAATTATATTTTATTTTTATTCACGTTTGCTCTCACTCACATACAAAAAACGAATTTTTACTTATATTTTTATATATTTTATACACTAACACGTTTGAGTTTGGTTTGATTTTCGTCAATTTTTGTGTGATCGAATGATCGCCGACTACATTATATATTTTTATTTATCTAATTTACTTTTTTGTTTATTCTGTTAATCTCATACAACAACAACAATATTTATTTGTATATGCGTCATGCGACGAAGGACTCAAATAATGGTTTTCTTCTATGAACAAGAAATATCTATTTTTAATTTTTTTTGACGATATTTAACAATTTAAGTTGATGGAAAAATTTGGTTTTTCATATACATATCTACATAATTTTAAAAACTAATTGCATAAGAATATTCATGGAAATGTAAGTTTGTTTTGGTTTTTGTAAAAACCAAAACAAACCTACATAGGTAGGTTATTGAACTTTTGTATTTTATATTTTAAAGATCATTAAATATTTCATTCTGTTTGAGTCTTTTTTGAAAATCAATGTACCAAATATTCCAAAAGGCTTTTCCTCAAAATAACAATTTTTTTAAAAATAAATAAATTACATTATTTATTTTTAAAAAAATTGTTATTTTGAGGAAAAGCCTTTTGGAATATTTGGTACATTGATTTTCAAAAAAGATACAAATTTCCGGACATCCATAAATCCGGCTACGAGATTGTCACTTACACTAAGGTTCATATTATAGTAATTTCTGTTTCTTTGTAATAAGCTAATGTTTACATCTATCTATTTGAATGCTTTTAGGTATTTGGCCAGTGTTAGCAGCCAAAACTCAATTTCATTTGCATTTCGAGTGGGCAAAAGCACAACATGCAACATAATCAGTGAAACACTAACAGCAATCCACCAGAGTCTCTGTAATATACTTTTGCCTCTCCCTACCCTACAAGATTGGTTATTCATTGCAGACGGAGCTAAGCAGCGCTGAAACTTTCCAAATTGCATTGGTGCAATCGATGGGAAGCATATAACAATTCAGGTATTATATTTACATAGGTACATTCAGCATTCCAGTGTTTTTAAATTTTGAATTATATTGCAGGCACCACCTCATTCTGGTTCTGAATATTAAAATTATAAGCAAATGTTTTCTATTATATTGTTAGCGGTTTGTGACTATCGTTACCGATTCGTTTTCATGGATGTGAGATCGCAACGACGTCAAAGCGACGGAGGAGTCTTTAAAAATTCTGAAATTGGCAGAAGATTAGAAAACATTGAACGTGCCTCACGATGGTGAAATTTTTATTGGCGGGCCGATTTTGCCGTACTATTTATTGGGGGATGAAGCATTCGCATTAAAAACGTATTTGCTAACCCCATTTTCAGGAAAATCGTGAGGAAACCTGAGCTATGAGAAAAGTGTCTTTAATTACAGACAAACAAGGGCTCGAAAATTAATTGAAAACGCCTTTGACATATTAGCTGTCCACTGGAGGATACTGCGAACTAGTATAGACATTAACAGATACTGTGGATAAAATTGTGAAAACAACGGTGTGCTTAATTAATTTTTGTTTGGCGGAGGAATAAAATATGCTACACCATCAAAAAAACAATAACTGCCCAAATTCTCTAGTTGACCAAGATAATCTGGAAAGTGAAGAATTTCGGCCTGGTGATTGGAGGAGAGCCCGAGGGTCGCTTTCAAGGTAGCTACAATGCGACTTTTGCTGCAACAAACGTATGCAATGAGTTCACCAAGCATTTTATGGCCGATGGGTCAGTACCATGGCAATGGGGTTCTGTCTAAACCAATTTCATTTATAAACGATCGGAGGTTTCTAAATTAATTATAAATAAAAAATCACAGAAATTAATTTTACTTCGTTTTATTTTTAATAACTTCATTCATGTGTGCCATGAAGTACAACTGAGCTTCGTATTTTTCTGTTCATTCAGCCCTCTTAAAAATATGGCAACTTGTTCACCAAAATGATATTCCATATCTTTCACCAGACCTACAGGTCTATTACCCACCTTAACAACAAGTTATTTAATGGGGCCAAAAAATCAGGTGACGGAGATGTTGTAAAATTCGAACTGGTGGTTCTAACCCTTTTATTTGGCGGCAACTCAATGCTGTTTTCTTCAGATATTTCACATTGCGATATTGTGGCTCTGGCATCCATTTTAACTCCATTAAAGTGGCTTTTGTGGCTGCAAAACCAAAAAATTGTTTAAATTAGGCGTTAAAAAGTTCACTTACATATTGCATACATCCGTTTAAGAACTGCATCCAAATGATGTAGTTTAATGAGATGTCTCGGTTCCGGGATATTTTTGTATTCAGATCCACTCGTTTGTACTTTTTGAGTTGCACTTTTATATCTGGTATAGTTACTTCGTAGATTTTTGTATATATCCTTTATCATATCTATTTTTATATCGACTCCTTCAAATTTTGCCTTCATATCTGCACATACATCCTGCCATAAATGATTTAAAATCAAAGGCGTACGGCTTTTTATTGAGGTGGTATAATCGAATAATGGAGGACGTTGGAATACGGCGTCAAAAGCCAGCTTTCGAATTCATATCTATCGGCTTTAGGACATTTGAAATATTTCTTTGGTTTGCAGCATTTCTTTTTTTAGGAGCTGACGCATCTATAAGAATTTCAGGGTTTCGTGGTTCTTCATCTTCAGGATATACAATCTCGTAGTCAGCCGGGTCGTATTCAAACATACTAAAATGCATATAACATGAATTTTATTATTAATATACATACTCGTATTATGGGAGTATTATTATACATATTTGAATAATAGAGAAAATATTTTGAGGAAAATGTTACTTACATTTCAGTTTCATCAAATCTCACTACTTTTAATAAAACCTATTTTTATTTAATTAATTTTTTTTATTTTTGTAGAAATGTTAAATTAAACTTATTTTATTTTTTCAAATTGTGGTTTTTTGTTATTTTCAAACGAGAACTGTCACAACAATGGCGAAAGAGTTGAACAAATTGCTTTTTTCGTTGTTTTTTGAATATGTGTGTATAAAAAATTTGCGTTTGAACACATTTTTATTTTGTATGTATACTATCCGTGTGAGGTGCTTTGCTAAAATAGCTACGAATTCTTTGATCGGAACGTACATTGTTATCTAACAATGGATTTAGAAAAATATTGTACCAAAAGATATGAGAAATATAATGATTATAAGAATTTAGAGAAATCGTTGATGATAAATTTTTACTCTTTTATTTTTCGACACTTTTCTTAAAGAAACCCTATCGTCACTTTATATGATTGTTTTAATTGTATTACCAAACGCTAGGAATGATTCACCAATAACGCCGAGTCTCTTTCTTCGGGGTCTACATAAAATAATCGGCAATTATGTTAGTTAAGAAAGAAAGAACCGGTACTAGGCATCTTGGTAATTGTTACTAAACAATTGTTAGCACAAGTTAATCATATTTCTAATAACTAATTATTTTTGATTAATTTGAAAAATTCTTAAATAAATTTTATTAATCTTGTTCTCAGGAATCTGGAACCATTACTTTAAATAAATTATTTTATTTTTTATTTAAGCTAATTCAAATTACAGTTAGGTTAAAAATTTATAGTACAACAGATCACTAATTTTAATGAATACACTACTAATCTACTACACTGAAAACTATGTTTATTATAAATACATTCTATCGTCATTTTAATTTAAAATTAAAAATTGCTATTTTCTCTATCATTCAAATATCTCTTTTTTATAGATAAAGGTAGTAAATCAAATAAATTTCATGATTAAAGAACAAATTTCAACCAATATAAATCGTTTGGAACTAATATGTAACAAATTGTTTAATTACTGGACAATCACATATATCTAATCTGCGAACCCATCACCTTGAATAACTTCATTCTTTAATCACCATTGTTTATTATCAATGATTTGTAATCACTTTTTAATGAAACCTAAGAAAGTTAATTTATATTAAATCTGTATATTAAACTTTCCATTTTCGCTTTATAATATTTTAGTGGTATGCGAGTGTTTATATTTTCTACAATAGATTCGAAACCATATATGTATTATATATAAAATAAAATTTCAAGGGAATAACGATCTTAGTCACACAGACAAGTAACCGCGATAACAGCTTGAAAATCATTATTCTACAACTTATTTTATTAACTTGGTTATTAAGAATGATTCATTTTTAAGAATGATTGATTTTTTTTATGAACCGATTTAAAAAAAATATTTATTATTATAAAAATATTAAGTCGTAAGAACTTCCTGATCAACTTTTTAAAATTTTGTCTTGATCGTGTTATTTTGTTCAGCATATGGTTTAGAACAACAAAACCTTCCTAGGTAAACCAAATACAATATTAGCGGTGGTAAAATGTTGAATCAGTTTATTTCCCCACTATAACGTAAGACGTAATCAAACATTTGTTACGTTTTCCCTTAGTAGGGATTCAAACCAATCCACGTTCGATCACTGGATTGTGAATAATGAAAACCACATGCTTGTTTTTCCCTGTAACTTTTATTGATAATCACCATAGCTCACTTTAACAGTTGTTTTATTTCTCTGTTACTTTTACGATTTCACTTCTTATCGCTTTTTCATAATACGGCGGAATTTACGATCTTCGTATTTTACGAACGAAATAAAATTTCATAATAGGAATATCCGCGGCGGATCGGAAAATACGATTTCGTAAAAATTTCATCATAGCCTCCCTGTGTTTTAATCGTCGACTGTAGCTGATGAATAACAGCTATAACAATATAGCAATTTAGATTTACCATTCTTTAATGATGGATCATCGTGATCGAGATACTGGGAGAAAATGGGCTTCGGGGGCTTCGAAGAAAAGAGATAAGAAAAAATTTGCTGCAACCATAAAAAAAATTAAACCATTGACAATGTTTTTTAATCACCATATCCAGTTACCAGAACCAGAAACTTCTGCGGATAAAATTAATTTGTCCCAAGAATCGTCGACATCATCGACATCAATTTTCCGTTACATACTGAGCAGCTAGAAGTGTTAAATGATGATACTGTTGTAGTTTCAGATGACCCCACATTATGGCCCGAATCATTTAGTGAACAAGAAAGGATCGAATTAATTAAAAAAGGACCAACTCAGGTTAAGAAATTTAATTTTACAGCAGATAAATCTGGTCGGAAATTTAATGTCAGTCACTACATTAGACAACTTGGTAATGGTGAAGAGGTATCCAGAAGCTGGCTTGTGTATTCGATTCAAAATAACTAATTATTTTGCTTTTGTTGCAAGCTATTTTCCACTCGAAAAACTCTTCTATCATCGGCTGAAGGTTATTCTGATTGGAAAAATATAGGTCAAAGATTAAAAGAACATGTTTTGTCTCAAGATCACGTTAGCTGTATGCATAAATGAATGACTATATCAGTCCATTTAAAGGCAAACGCAACTATCGATAAATCTTTGCAGCGATTGATTGAAAACGAGAAAAAACATTGGCGTTTAGTGCTTGAACGTCTTTTTGCTATTGTTCAAATGTTAGCTGAGAGATCATTTGCTTTCCGCAGCCATCGTGAGCACATTAATGAGCCTAATAATGGAAATTTCTTGGCACAAGTAGAGCTTCTTGCAAAGTTCGATCCAGTCATGTCAGAACACTTGAGACGAATAAAAAATAAAGAATGCTTTAATACTTATCTTGGAAAGGACATACAGAATGAAATAATTGGTCTAATATCGAATAGAGTTCTCAAAACCATAGTTTCTTCTGTACAAGTAGCGAAATATTTTTCTATTATCATGAATTGCACTCCGGATGTGAGTCATAAGGAACAGCTTTCTATTTTATTACGTTGCGTTGAAATTACTCAGAAAGAAATAAAAATTAAAGAATATTTTTGTGGATTTTTGCATGTAACTGATAGCAGTGGTTCAGGTTTAGTTAAAGTTTTGTTAAATTTTTTGGCTAAAAATAATTTGGATCTATCAAATTGTAGGGGGCAATCGTATGATAATGGTGCTAACATGCGAGGCCAATACAAAGGCATTAATCAAACAAAAAGATGCTAGAGCATTTTACGTTCCTTGCGCTAATCACAGTTTTAACCTCATGGTGTGTGGCGCTGCAAAGTCAGTAAATTGCGATTAATTTTTTTGGCACCTTTCAACGACTTTTTACATTTTTTGCTGCATCAACTGTTCAATTTGAAATATTACAAAGCACTTGTAAAGTTACTGTAAAATCCTTATCAGATACACGTTGGGAAAGTCGTGTAAATAGTATCAATGTATTAAAAAATAATCTATCTCAAATTCAGGCTGCCTTACATAAAGTTGCAGACTCCAGTTCAATTGGGGTGGCCGTTTCTGAAGCCAATAGTCTTGCTGCTGAAATATATTTATATCAGTTTATAATCTCACTTGTAATTTGGCATGAGATATTGTTTGAAATTAACAAAGTAAGCAAGTTTATCCAGAATCCTTCGGCGGATATTTCTGTAATGATAAAACTGGTGGAATCTACGAAACAATTTTTACAGAATATCAGAAGCGATGAATCATTTGAAGCCCTCATAGCGATAGCTGAAAAAATTGCACTAAATCTAGGCATTGAACCAACATTTCCGGCAGTACGAGTTAGTCGAAAACGTCGTTTATTTGAGTATGAGGGTACTGATACACCACTCAGTGGAAAGGCCTAATATAAAATAATTTTTTTTAATGCAATAATTGATGTTGCAGCAGTGTCTCTTAATGAAAGGTTTGAAATGCTCGATTCGTACAACGAAATATTTGGATTCTTAATAAGTACAGAAATATTTTACCGCAAGCAAAAAACGCCTTGCATAAAAAGTTGCCTAGGGCCTCGCACATGTTAAAACCGCCCCTGAATAGACTATCTCATTGAGCCCAATATGCCTTAACTATTGTCAGCAATCTCCTTCCATAATGTCTTCTACGAATTTTAGTATCATCGATAAGTCGGGATCTTCTGATTGCCCCTGTCTGATTTCTTCGTTGGTCCGCTCATCTGATAATAACACTTGCATTAGTCTTACATCAATGATATGCTCCATACTCTCCACCCGACCACAATGTTTGCAATCGACGAGACATGGCCGTCTTAAACGAGCATCAGCATTACCGTGAGCACTTCCTTTCCGATGTTGAATCGTAAAATCGAAGCATCCCAATCTCTCAAACTACCGGGTTATCTGGCCTTCCGGATTCTTAAACTGTAACAGCCATTTTAGAGCACCACGATCTGTCCTTATTAGAAATAACTCGCCATAAAGATATCTCCAGAAAAGCTCTATACATTGTACTATGGCCAACAGTTCTCTCCTTGTTACACAATAATGTCGCTCCGACTTTGACAAAACTTTCGAAAAGTATGCTATAACCCGTTTTTGTCCATCTATTTCCTGCGTCAAAACTCCTTCAATACCATTATTCCTCGCATCAGTATTCAAGATAAATCTACAATTAGGTATTGGGTATGCAAGTATTGGCGATATACACAACCTCTTCTTCAACTCGTTGAACGCTTTTTCATGTAAACCTTTCGCAACGTTAGCAAAACCCAGTTTGAATCTTCGATAGTTCTTGCAAAGCGCAATTTTCAGATCGTGTAGTTTTTGTGGTTTTGGCCAATCCTTGACAGCACTTTATTCTTATCTGTATGTATACCACTCTGTAGGTAATGTTATGTCCCAAATATTTAACTTTGTAACGAAACAAGGCACATTTCTTTGTACTCAATTTTAACCCTGCTGAATGAATCCACTCGAACACTTCGCCTAAAGTTTGAAGAAGTTTTTACCCATAACAATATCTTCATCTAGGTACACCAGGCACGTTTTCCAATGTACTCCGTTCAGCACTCGGTCCATTAGTTTTGAACACCATTTTCTCTTTATCATCTTCTGCGACTTCCACCTGCCAATATACACTTTGTAGATCCAATTGGAAAAAAATCGTGCACCTGCCAACGTATCCAATGTATCATCAATTCTAGGTATCGGATAACGGTCCTTCTTAGTGACTGAATTTAGCTTTCTATTACTGACGTACAATCTCGTGCTGACATCTTTCTTCTGCACCAAAACCACAGGTGAACTCCATGGACTAGTCGATTGCTCAATCTCCCTGCCTTTTGCATATCCGTTACGATGTGATCCACTTCTGATTGTTTTGCCAATGGTTATTTTATTGGTGCTTGTCCAATTGGCATTGCTTACTCCTTGTCGACCCGGCATTTAACTTAGTTGGTGCTACGATTATCTTCGGGAGTACCACAGCAAATGGGCATGTATTTTTCCAACAACACTTTGGCTGCTTGCTTTTGTTCTAGGCTTACTTGTTCTGCCCACTTTTGTGTCAATTCTTCCGTCGTTGAACTTAAGTCTTTACGCTCGAATTAGTTTTTTCACATTTGACTATTGTGGATATTTCTTCGCATTTGCCGAATAGTTCCCTTTTTTATGGTTTTTGTACTGTCCGATAAGTTAAGAATGGGACTCTATTGTCACTATCCGGCCTTATTAATGCTTTTCCAAGCATGATTTCTCTTACTTGTTGTTCTTTGTTAATGACTTCCACAACCCACAACTTTCGTGTCACAGAACCTCTATCCAATTTACCCCAAATTACTGTTTCTGAACGTGGTGGCAGCTTTGTTCGATGGTCCAATAGAACTCGCCTGACGATTGATTCCTTACTGTCCAAAACAGTAAGGAGCCAATCATCAGGCGAGTTGAAAGTGGTTGGACAAGAAAATTTGAAAACCGGTCGAGAAACTGTGCTAGAAAGGTTGGAAGAAATCGGTCAAGAAGCTGTGCTAGAAATGTTTTAAGAACAAGAGAATTTTCAACGGCATTTTATATCCGAAGTGAGTGAAAAGTTCCACGAAATGTCCATTTCTTTGAATGCCAAAGTAAATACAGTGAAATATCAAATGGAGCCACGGTTTGAAGCAACGGATGAAAGGGTTTTGAAACTTGAAAAATAGATCATTGACATTAAAAATAATGGCAGTGCTACACAAATTCTAAAACCCGTCAGCGGAATTTAATTAAAGAATCTACACTCGACGGAACAACGTCGTTTAACATTTTCAAATTACAATATTTGAAACGGCAGCATTAAGAAATAATTGGTGCAAGGAAAACCAGGTAGCAGCTCTTATAGTGGCATTAGAAGGCGGTGTGGCAGATATGTTGCAGAATATTCTAGAATTCGAACGCGGAGACTATGATAGAATCATGCTAGCCTTGGAACGAAAATATGGTGCTGATCACAAACGAGAGCTATACAGGATGGAGCTCAAAGGTCGTTCTTAAAGAATCGGTGAAACGTTTCAAGAGTTTGCTGTGCTGCAGATATAGAGCGATAGGTGCATCTCACCCACTTTAATATGGCGCCCGAAAACACAGAAAGTATTAAAATTAATGAGTTAACTGATGGTACTCGTGGTGTAGAAACAAGACGAGTGGTAGTGTTAGCATCAAAAACCACATTTTTGGAAAATATCGCTTGTGCCTTAACAAACGAGTCCGCATTTAACATAATCAAACTAGCAGTTAGAGTACGACGAGTCGAATTACAACCAGAGAACTATAGCTCGAGAAATAATGAGAACGACCAGTAAATGAAACATCGACGAGGTTCCGGGATGGCAAAAATAGAATCAGATGTTGGGCTTGCGACAAACTAGGTCGTATATCGCGAGATTGCTGGGAAATTACACGTAAGCGAGCAAGAACACCGTCGCCTATGTATACCGTTGGTCCAATGATGATAACAGAAGAGTAGAAGGGAAGGCAAGTCCTGCAAGATCGCAGGCGTTAAACGAATAAGAGTCAGCTTTAAGGAGCGAAAACTGATTCCCTTAACCGAATGCTCCATGCTCTTCATACCTTTCTCCCGATTGGCAAGAGGTGGAGTTAGTTTGACCATAACTGAAGAAATTGATCGCATATCTAGCGTGATAACATTAGACACGAGGGCAACGCGGGCGATTGTGCGGGCTGATTTAATACAAAATGAACTTCATCCAATTGGCGCGTTAAAATTGCAAACAGCAACCGGCGAAAGTGCAGAGATCAGAGGGAGAAAGAAAGTGACCATCCGAATTGGTAACAGAGACTTCTGTCACGAAGTTTTGGTGGCCGATATTTTCGATGAAGTGATTTTGGATATGGACTTCATGAAGAAGAACCAATTCGTATTGGATATGGGGAAAGAAACACTAAATTATGGTAATGTTGAGCTGCCGTTACAATTGGACAGCAAGGGGCCAATCGTCAGGCGAGTTATGTTGGACAAACGAACAAAGCTGCCACCAAGTTCAGAAACGGTAATTTGGGGTAAATTGGATGGATGTCGTGAGACACGAAAGTTGTGGGTTGTGGAAGCCAGTAACGAAGAACAACAAGAACGAGAAATCATGCTTGGAAAAGCATTAATAAGACCTGATAGTGACAATAGAGGCCCATTGAGGGTTCTCATCTTATCGGACAGTACAAAAACCATCAAAAAGGGGACTATTATCGGCAAATGCGAAGAAATATCTATAATATGATGTTGGAAAAATATATGCCCATTTTTTGTAGTACTCCCGAAGATAATGGTAGCACCAACTAAGTTAAACCTCGGATCGACACGGAGACAGCAATGCCAATTGGACAAGCAGCAAGAAGATTACCATTGGTAAAATAATCAGGCATGGATCGCATTGTTATAGATATGCAAACGGCAGGGGTGATTGAGTAATCGACTAGTCCATGGAGTTCACCTGTGGTTTTGGTGCAAAAGAAAGATGGCAGCATGAGATTGCGCATCGATACAGAAAACTAAGTTCAGTCACTAAGAAGGACAGTTATCCGTTACCTAGAATTGATGATACATTGGATACGTTGGAAGGTGCACGATTATTTTTCCACCTTGAAATGTGTTTCGTTCTGCAACGAAGTAAAATACTTGGGACATAAGATAACATCGAATGGTATACATACAGATGAGGATTAATCGGCTGTTAAAGATCGGCCGCAACCACAAAACCTTTTAGATCTTAGAAGTTTTATTGTAGATTCCTATAGTAAAATTCATAAAACAATGACGTGTTTACATTGGAATATATGAGGGAATTGTTTTACGGGATGGTCAGTTTTTACCATAGATCGCCGTGATTTCTTCATAAGCTTTTGGATTTAAGTTCTTAAACGATGAAATGAGTCATAACCATATGCCGTTTGCGGGAGACATCTATCAGATTCCTTCAGTAAAATTCACAAAACAATGATTTTTACATTGGAATGTATGAGGGAATTCATAGATCGCCGTGATTTCTTCATGAGCTTCAGGGTTTAGATTCTTAGTGAATAATTTTCTGAAGTTACATATATTTCGATTGCGAAAAACAGTTTTGATTTTTTTAAAATTTCTTTGATATGATATTACATACATTTTTGTATATTTTTTATTATGAGTTTTTTATATATGGTAAATGATAAAACGTGGTACTGTAACTGTAAGGAGACCTCATAAAAAAAGTTTTACATTTTCTTCGGTATAATTTTTTCCCAATTTAGAAATCCAAAAATTTCGGGATGGATTTAAAATGTAAATATTTCTGACAAAGATCTTAGAAAAAAATACTTTTCGGAATGAAAGGTTTGTCGGGCTAACTTCTTATACATTAGAATGGATTCTATTTTTTTTTTAGCCGATCACTGCAGGAGAAAACTTCCATATCAAAAATGGGAAGGCCCTCACCAGATAAGATTATCTTGACACAAACAGTAAAACTGGGAATATCGAGTGCCGTGTGTCGGCATCCTAAATTTACACTAAAAAGGAGTAGATAATTAGTTGAGAGCATTTAAATAAACTTGTTTGTTGGCCTTTTTTGATTAGAGGTATAGATAAAGATAAATCCATTTAGTCTGAAGGAGAATTTGGTGATCTATCATATATTAGGCAATGTGAGAATCGATTTGTTATTGGACAAGCAAAACCAAGTATCGCTAAATCGTCATAGGATACTATAGTATTTGATACTATATTGAGTTGTTGCAATATCTATCGAAGTATGTTGAAACTCTTAATAACCATTCAAACAGAAGTTCAATTTAAACTCCCTATATAAAACGAATTTATTACTTATTAGCCAAGTAATTTTGAATGAAATTAAAAGTAAAATAAGCAGTTAGCTATTTGTATCCATACTATTGCACAAGAAATATTGTTGGTTGAACAAGAGAAAAGTGTCAACGAAAAGTTTCGAGAAATAGCCACAACATTAAACACGAAAGTTGACACTATCAAAATCGAGATAAATCATCAACTTAAATCGGCTGATCAACGGTTTATGAAAATCGAGAAAGAGCTGATGGAGTTTAAAACCAACGGCAACGCTCAAATTGTTCGACCAATCAGTTTAATCAAATTATCACAACCACCGTTCGGAGGAACAACAACATTTAACGTCTTCAAACTCCAGTTTGAAATGGCGGCCACAAGGAACGGGGTGTGTGAAGAGGATAGAGTCGCAGCATTAATAGTGGCCTTAAAAAGAAGAGCTGCAGAGTACCTACAGATCATGCCGGAATATGAACGAGAAAAGTACGAAAAAATAATGTTGGCATTGGAGAAATATTGAAGTGGATGTCAGAGAATAGGAAAGATGCTCTAGGAGTATGCAACTCGGTTAGTAGGTCCATACTCCCTGTAAGAAATAGCGAAAGAATTATGTACTTTGCGATCGCTCATGATTTCAAAGTGCCAATTATATTTTTTCCTCATAAAAACATCAATTTGGAAAAAATGGACACATCCACGTAAAACATCCCGAAGCCAAATTAACCATATATTGATTTCCAAGGAGCGGGCTCGGCACAAAATTCGTAGACAGTGACCATTTTCTAGTGACTGCAAAGCTACGAATCGATAACTTGAACGGAAATTCCCGTTCAAGTGAGCGATGACAGGGGAATATACAGCGTGATTCTCTTATGAAGGTCTGATAAATGAAGAAACGCAACGAAAATATCAAGATCTTGTCAGCAATAGCATTATGCGATCCAAATACCAATCTGATGATGTTAACAGTGTCTGGGAAGTAGCCCAGCACATTCTCGGTATAGTGAAAACTAAGCCCAGAAAAGATTGGTTTGATGAGGAACGAAATAAAACCCTCAATGAAGCGCAGACTAGGACAGTTGGAAGAAGAAACAAACAGTTCTTGCTAGGAGGACAGCTAAACGCATTTGTAGACAGAAGAAGCGCCAACGATAGAAAGCTAAAAGTACAACAACTCAGCAATGAGCGCGATTCGCATGGGTTCTTTAAAGGAATTGCCGAATTAAACCATACCTTTAAATTCATACCTTAGACCATTCGGGACCAGGATGGAAACCTCTAAACCCTGTAAACGTCGATGCGGTACTCGAGACATGGCGTGAATATTTTTCTGACTTACTAAATGTTGTGGAAATTCATTTCAAATTTCTTTATGTGCGACTTATTCCACTTTTTCAATAAAATAAAAATATTATAATATTTACGGATGTGAAGTTTTCGACAAAAATACAAATGTATTGCGTGTCGCATGTAGGAACGGATTATATAGAATCTATTAATGTCGACATTCGCCGATTTCGGACTTTAACCGTAACATATACAAAATTTTAAATAATTTCTCCAACAAACATTTCAAAATTAACAGTCTTAAATTTTAGGAACTTTACATTATTTATTTAAGAAAAAACTAAAAATTTTGGTACATTTAATAATGAACCTGTGAATTTCCCAACTCACTGAGTTTTCACCAAAGTTTCCCTTATGTGAGAAGTATTTTATGAAATGCCCTTTCAAGTCCTATTCGAATATGAAGTATAAACATTTCTCATTCATGTCGAAAATTTGATGTTATTGTTATCCACGTATGAAAATAACAAAAATAAAACCGAAGAATACAGTGATCTTTGAAGGGAGAGCCGCCTTTCGGTAGGCGAAAAGGCCGGTGACGATGGCTCCAAGGTGTAGAGAGCGATCTGGCATCTAATGGTTGCTTGAAACAGTAAAAAGAGCTGGCTCGTGATCAAAACCAATGAAGTCAGATTGATGACACGGTACGGTGGCCTGTAAAAGCCGTTAAATTTTATATATATATATATATATATATATATATATATATATATATATATATATATATATATATATATATATATATATATATATATATATATATATATATATATATATATATATATATATATATATATATATATATATATATATATATATATATATATATATATATATATATATATTTATATATTGTAACGAAATATTGTGATCGTCGTGGATTTTCATGCGAGAGAATTAATAATTTTTGCATATCAATTCGAGATGATTCCGTTGAACGTCATTTCGTTGTCAGAAAATAGATACTGGTTCATTGCCCTTGAGCGGTCATTGTTAGCGCGGCTAAAGCTCAGGAGAGTTTCCAAGGGGTGAACTCAGTCTTGCATAGACCGCATATTTTGATAAAAATAGGGAAGAGGGATAAAAATTGAAAATTCTGACCAAGACGAGGTAATGATAATGTAAGGGATAGGGGAAAAGAACAGGATCATCAACAACTAAGGCAGGTAATTGGGATAAACAGTGGGTGAGACTTCTGTAGCTACGGCAATTATGCTATTATTAACGGAATTAACAAAAATTTTAAGTTAAAACGATGTTTCATAAAAAATTAAATGCAGAGTGAAGTGAATGTAAAAAGTACGTGCCATTGCTAAAACTCACCTTGACCTCACACCTTTAGCTTATAATCTCATAATTATTTTAAAATGTAAAACCCGGAATTTCAATTGAAGTTCCAAATGGAATTAACATTAGAATTTATAACATTAGAAAAAACATTATCTAAATTGTGCATATCTTTTCAATTCATTCAAAGAGATTATTATATCACTAAGCATAAGAAAACAATTAATAATTATTATGTAAGACTAACATCGACTTAATTACGAATTTATTTTTGCGCAATTTAAATGTACCTGTGCTAAACCTAACATAACTTACTTAAACCCAACACAAAAAGATAATATCCATATACATATATATATATATATATATATATATATATATATATATATATATATATATATATATATATATATATAAATTATGAATTTAATCTAGAAAAATATAAGTATAATTTAGAAAAACTTTGAGATAAATAACAAAAATTCTTAACTTATGTTAAATGGCCATTTTGATTTGCGATGATTATCCAAAACTAATTCGACGATGACGTATGCATACTCGATGACGGTGACATTGATAAAAAAAAATAACGAAAACCTTATCAGCTGTTTGGGTTTCCGTAATAGATGAAATTGATGAAATATATATAATTTATTGTAACTTAAGTTATGATGTAAATTATTATTAATATTCATTTCATTTCTTTTCATGTAAATTATTATTAATATTCATTTGGGTTATTTCACTCACATTTAGTTTTTTTTTCACATACGACCTTTTATTATTTTAACTATAAACTATTGCCTTAATAATAATTATATCACAAGCATATAATTCTAACCAAAAAAACTATTTCACAAAAATAACCATTCGTTAAAACTCAAGTCGCTCTCGAAAGTTCGAGAAGTAAAAAAAAACCATGGACACCGTTAACCACATGTTTATTATTTTTTTAATTCATATAGTGATCCTCGGCAGAAACATTAATTACAAGGTTAATGTTTGATTAAAATTAATTCAATTTCCGCGATTCAAATCAATTAAATTTTCACAAAATCTAAGTAATTACAAATTAATTAAAAGTCCACAATTTAGCGAGTTTATTATTTCGATCATTTTTTTTTCTTTCGATCTTCTTAATTTTATCTCCCAACATCGACTGCCCAAACCAAACAAAAAAAAACACTCAATATCTCTTCCGATAACTGTCTACGAATATCAGTACCTTTTTTTTTTATTTTTACAATACTAGCGGTACTTATGTAACACTGTGGTGAACAACACTGTGTTACAATCATGGGGACGACCCTCACCTGAGAAGAGTTCATGCCGGGTAATTAAAATTAAGTTTAAATTAAGAATTTTAAGTGGGTTAATCAGATTTTTAGATCTTTGAAATGGTATATTCCCAATAGGTTATCAAACTCATCCACTTCGCATGACACATTTCCAATTAGTCGAGCTACTCTTCCCTTTAAGTATCTAGGGGCTAATTTGGTGGCGAATTGGTTTGCTTCCTGCCTCTGGGTGAAATTTCTAACATAGACCTGTTGACCGATTGTAATACCAGGAAGTCTAGTCCGTAAATTTGCGTACCTATGACTTCTTTCGGTAGCGGAGTAAAGATTTGCTTGAATTTTAGTAAAGATAAATGAGAGATCATGCGGTTTGTTTTCTAAGGAGAGATGATTACCAGCTATTACCTGTAATTGCTTGCAGAGATGATACATGGAGCCATGTAGAATTGGATGTTGTCCGAACACCACAAAATTTGGGGAATAGCCGGTAGATTCATGGGTGTACATCCTACAATCAAGATGTACATCCCACAATCTTTGGTCTTCCTTTATGTATGCCCGTAATGACACTAACAAGGTCATTCTCACTCTCTCGCTAGCGTTAGCTTGCGGTGAGTATTTGGGAGTAAATATTTGTCTAATTTCATATTTCTTGCATAACTCTTGTAGTAAATTTGAGACAAATTTCCTACCATTATCGGTCACAATCACCTCGGGAACCCCAAACATTAGGAACACCTGACTCACTAAGAACCTTACGACATCTTCTGCAGTGGCCTTACGCAAAGGTGTGGTCAATACGAATTTAGAAAAGTGGTCAACTACAATAAAAATATATGTATTGCCTGCACGGGTTCGAGGATAGGGTCCTAAAAAGTCAAGGTATATCCTCTGCCAGGGTCTAAGAGTGATTTGAAGTGAATACAGAGGTGGCCTGGTACAATAATTCGCAGCCTTATTTATTTAACATTCCTCGCATTTGTTGACAAACAATCTAACGTCCTGAGATAATTGCGGTCAGTGGAAGTAACATCGTAATAAGTCTATGGTTTTTTGTATGCCAGGATGACCACCAGTGGGAGGTGAGTGAATCGGAGAAATCAAGGACAATCGTAGTTCTTGTGGAACTACAAGTTCCTACGATGTTAGGTCAAAATTTAAATCTGACGTTGGTTTAGGCGTGATATTAATATAAATTTTACCATCGGCTACAATGAGGTTAGATTGATTATTCGATAACCCAACTTCCTCTAAAGAGGAAAGATATTCGGGCGAAGAGAAATGATGGGAATTTAAATCAATTCCAAATGGTTCTAGAGCGAGAAAAGTATCCATAGGAACCCGTGATAGAGCGTCAGGTATGGCATTTTGAGAGCCTTTTCGGTATTCCACATCAAAGTTGAATCCTTGGAAGAGTAGGCTCCAACGAGCTAATTTCCCGTGGGTACCCTTCAGTGACATGAGCCATGTCAAGCTGGCGTGGTCAGTAATAACAGTGAACGGTAGACCCTCCACATATGCACGGTACTTTTTAATCGCTAAAAATGCTGCTAGGCATTCTAGCTCCGTAACTACGTAGTTATGCTGGGCTCTAAGTTTGCGAGACATAAAGGATATGGGATGGTCTAACCCTTCAGCGTCTCTTGAAAAAGTACTGCACCAATGCCAGTTGAACTGGCGTCACATTGGATGTAGAACCTTTTGGTAAAGTCGGGTGGGATCAAAACAGGAGAAGAGATTAAGCAAGACTTGATTTGTTCAAAGGCCTCTTGCGTAGTAGTGCTCCATAAGAATCGCTTTCCCTTCTTTAGGAGATCTGTTAGGGGACTCGACAATTCCGCGTAGTTCCGTACAAATCGCCGATACCAACCCGCCATACCCAGGAAACGACGCACTTGACGGATGGTTTAAGACCTTGGAAACTCTGCAATACCCCTCACTCTGTCCGGATCAGGTCGCAATCCCCCCACACCCACCACATGGCCAAGATATTCGGTCTCCCTGAGAAGAAATTGACACTTCTCCACGTTAATAGTCAGTCCCACCTTTGAAAGACGTTCAGCGACATCTTCCAAAAGGGAAAGATGCTCTACAAACGTGGCTGTAGTAATCAAAAGATCATCCAGGTAAACGAAAACCTTGTCCTGGAGGTGGTGAGGGATTACTCTGCTCATTAATCGGCACAGAGACTGAGGAACATTACAAAGCACGACGCATGTTCTTTTTGATTATTTCCAATATCTCTCTATCGGTTATAGGACTCGTGAGTGGCTGTGCTAATTCATGAATTGAATAGTAAAATTCAATAAAGGTTTCATTGAACTTCTGTTTACGATTATCGATACTTTGCCGAATCTCGATATCAGAGCGTCTGATTTGGAAACGGTGCAATAAGGATGATTTAAGATTTTGCCATGTACAATAAGGATTTTGTTGAAGCATCGACCAATAGTGATCCGAAGCAAGACCTTTTAAAAATAGGTGCAACCCACTTACAACACCCAGAGAAAAGTATATTCACTTATTATGATTAATCACGGAATATTCTCCTAGGAATACCATTAAATAATGTTTATTCCAGTTAACCACATATGATTCAATATAAGATTAATATCTTCCTAGCTTTTATAAAATATACCTAAGTTTGAATATTTGATGCTTAAAAATTTATTTCAGATTAATCATAAATCATGATTTCTATTAATATTTTCATTAACACTGCCTTCTTACGGGTTGTTTTATTTCACAAAACTGGGATTGAATCATTCCTATTAATTCATGGATTATGATAGATATTATGTTTAATAAACTCTTTGTGGTGCATGATACAATCCCGACTAATTTATATTTATTCATTTCATGCAATTCTGCGGATGATACAAATAAAATAATAATTTATGAATAAGAAAGTATTAATTATTCAACGAAATGAATGATTCCATCCTAATAGGCATAGTTACACAAACGATTTACTGTTATCCAAGCAGGATTCACTTGTTTTTTTTATATATAACAGTCCCACTGTAGATGTTGAACAATTTAGTTCTGTTTGTGTCATAAAGTGAAATTAAAAATTAATTGAGTTAATTAAGTGAAAAATCAGATTTGAAAGTGCAAATAATATTTTTAGTAGACTTTAGTGGTGCAGTGCAAATAATAATTATTAGTTTATTCGATACCATCAATAATAATAATATACGAAATACGAATACATACATAGGTTTTAACATAAGCGGTAAGTTTACTACTATATAAATTTTTATGTAACTTTTACCAGAAACCACGTGATTTTTTATTGTTTAATTTAATCTAGTTTTTCAATATGGAAGATTATAGTAATCGCAGTATTACATCAAATGAAGATAGAACAGATTTTATCAATACTAACAATGAAACAATAGATATAGAATCTGTAATTTTCGTAGATATAAACTTTCAGAATCTTCTTAAGGAATGGTCAATGGAACCAATTTTACCAAGATTATTAGGTACCTAACAACAACATTTTTTTCTCGAACAAATTTGAACCATTTTTTTTCCTATTATTTAAGAGTTCAATATTGATCTTGAAAGTCTCGCGTATTTAACGGAAGCAGAGTTATGCGATATTTTTAAAAATGATCTTGGCAACCGCGCGAAGTTTCGAGCTCGCCTCAACGAATGGAAAAAAATAATGTTTGTAGTAACTAAATTTATTATCCTAATTTCAGTAATAGCTAATATGCATATGTAATTATTTTGTTATAGAACATTGTCTCAAGTGAAAGTGACACAGTATCAAACTCTAGCTCACTTTCGTGGTCCGATCTAGAAAGTAACAAAAGAAGTAATTCATCGTTAAGTTCATGTTCCTCGTCATCCGGATTTAATTTCGTAAATAATTTTCTTATTTGTTTTTACCATTAGTAAATATAATTTAAATCTTCACTTTTGTATTTATTTAAGGATTTAAAAAAATTTTTTGAAGGCTCAAATGGTGCCCGAATTCGAAGTTTATACAAAAACAAAACACCTCCTGGTTTTACGCCTGAGTGTAGGGAATTATTCTGTACATTTATAGTAAATAAGTTCGTCAACAACAATCATGCCATGACTCTCGACATTTTCCGTGATGTAACCAGACAAATAAAAATTATGTTTCCTGAAGAAAACTCTGTAAGTGATATCTACACAGAAATGGCTTTTTTTTAAATTTCGAAAATCAGTTGCAATTTATTGCACCTTATAGTATTTTTCTGTACTTTACAATGTAATTAATATTTGTTTCAGGAATACTATTTCAAGCAACACACCAATCCAACGGGCAAGTTGTATAATAAGTATCGCGTTATATCAAAACAAGTTAAAAAAAGTGGTTATTTTACTGCTATTAAAAGACAGCGTCGAGAAACACAGGAAACCTTTACTTCAGGTATATAAATGCTCTGAAAATTGATTTAGGTGGAAACTATAGTCAGCCAGTAAACATGCTTACGGAATTTAACGAAAAAAATTTTAAAATTTTACAGCTGGCTAGTCAGACTGTGTCATATTTTCATTTCAATAACTGATAAATTATGCTATAGTTTTAGTTCCGGATTTGTGAAATTTTTTCTATCCAATTTATTTAGTTTTTCTCCGTAAGCATTGTTACTAACATGCCGACTTATACGCTTTATATTTGTAACACATACTTACATTTAACATTTTGTGTAGATGTTTCCAACAACAACAACATCGATACAACCGACGATAATACCGAAGACGATAACACAAACACGGAAATAAAAGATTGGTTGAAAGTGCATTGCACTCCCTGGGCAGTAATAGAAACTAAATGGGTCGCTACTTGGAGTATTAGAAAGCGAAATCTACAAAATAGCGGTACGAGTATAATCTTAACTGAATGGCCATTATACAAAAATTCATCTGGTTTTCGATTGGTATGTATAAACTATTATATAATATATTTTATCAACAAATACTAATAAAATCAGGCAAAATTTCTTTTTATAGTTAAAAATATTAGTTTATGGGACCAATTTATTTTAAAGATAAGAGGTCAATAGTTTTCAGACAACATAAACATTCATTTTTCCGATCAAAACAAACCGAGCATTTAGTCGTATATCATATAAATTGCAGAGTATATTTGAGTATATTTTATATAAATTGCAAGAAACGTAGGAAGTAGGACGACAGGGGAGCTAGGGTGAAGTAGGCAGAGGTGGAGGAGTTGGTGGAGGTGGGGGAGGTGAGGGAGGTAGGGCAGGTGGCGGAAAGTGGGGGGAGATGTTGAAGGATGGAGAAATGGGGGGCGTTGGGGATGTGGGGTGGGTGAGGAGAGTCTGGCGCATTTGGGAACAGGTGGGGATAGGTGGGGATTGGTGAAGACAGATAGTGAGGGGTGGGGGAGATAAATAGTACTAACAATAAATTATTCACTTACATTTCAGGTCGAGCTAGATTTTCAAAAACTGTTTCCAGTAAATCACGGAAAACTACTACACTGCTGGGAAAGTTTTAAAACTAATATAAATGAACTATTCGCGAAAAATCTAAAAGACAAATCTGCCATTGAAATTTTCCGAAACTTTTCAAAAATCGAAGGTAAAATAATTTATAATAAAATGTTGATGCTGTTAAGTGTAAACTAATCACTAAATTATATTTACAGATATTCATAATTTACAAATATGCAAATTAATGCATTACATATTAAAACCGTCGGGAAAATCAAAGATCTCATCAGGAAAATATTGGAAAATATCTATTAATGATTCTATACAGTCATTTCTAGTTGAAGTGTTAGATTCTTCGCATGTCAGTAAACAAATACAAATAGCAAAAGAATTTTGCACATCGAGAAATTTGAGGTTGCAGCCATTCATAATATTTGTCAATAGCAATACTCCTCAATTTTGTGTCTCATATGACGGAATTTTTTAGTTTTGACAATTTTCTTTTGGCTTTGGATATTTGCTTCAAAATTTTTTTTGCTTTCAATTTAAAATACCCAAAACAATCAGAAAAGTTTTGGTTATTTATACAAAAATATTTTTACGAAATAGAAACAGAATTTGACCATTTAACGTCAGATATCATAGATACAATATCTCAATTAGCTTGCTAATTGGTTCAGGTAACAAAATTTATTTCATTCAATATAAATACTTTAATTTATCAAAAAATTGAATTTACACTGAATATTATATGAATTTTAGTTATTATATATTAAACGAATTTTAAAACATGTTTATCTGTTTTAATTGTCATAGGTCATTTAGTGAAATAGAATTTTTAATGTTTCATTTAACACATGTACATTTCTTAAAATCTACTGATAATCTGTTGCCAGGATAATTGTGGTCAGTTATTTTCGAACCGTAACTCATTTAAACGGCACCTGCTTAATCAACATTCAAGTATCTCGTTGCCAAGTAAAAATCCCAGTAGTACCATTCAAGATTTTGAAGCCAAATCACAAACCTCAGATCCTAACGTTTGTTTAGGTAATAAGATACTTCAAAATGAAATACAATCACTGAATAAACCTTCAGTTTTAGATATAACAAATTTAAAAGATACACTACAAAAACAAGCACTACTTTTTGTTTTAGAACTTTACTCTAAAACTAATATGACAACCACTCTTATTGATACAATTGTAAAATCTTTTAATAGTTGTATTTTACAAGTTTTAATTGATCTCCTAAAACAAACCTTGCTTTGTTCCTCAAATATTGAGATTACTGAAGTCTTAGATGCCATGTCGAAAACATTTGATAAAGTAAAATCTGAGCATTTATTAGTTAAGGAATTAAGATGTAAAATACAATATGAAGTACCCCAAAAAAAGACAACTCGCAAAGAAACAAAACAAGTATTTAAAAGAGGTCAACCAATCTTTAAAAATATCGATTACGATTGTGTCTTATCACCTATCAGATTAAAAAATTCTTTGAATTTCAAAACATTTTTCAAGATACTGTAACCAATACAAATCGCTTGACTTCATCCGTTGCGGATAAGGTAGAGAATTTTGCTCAAGGGAAACTATGGAAGGAAAAATTAAAAACTTTTCCACCGAATGATATTGTTTTACCCTACATACTTTATTATGATGATTTTGAAACAGGCAATGCTTTAGGAAGTCATGCCGGTTCACAATCAATCGCTGGATTTTACTTTTTTTTTCCTACGGTCCCATACCAAAATTTAAAATTAAATAATATATTTGTGGCATTATTAATGAAAACCAAACATTTTAAAAAATTTGGTGCTAATCAATCTCTATCTCATCTAATAGATTCTTTAAAGTTATTTGAAACTGAAGGAATTAATTTAGATCTATCAGGTGTAACTAAAAACGTGAAATTCGTATTGGGCTTAATAATTGGGGACAACCTGGCATTAAACTCTATCATGGGATTTTGCTCATCTTTTTCCCATAATTTTTATTGTAGACACTGCCGAGAACCCAAATCAAACATGGAATCTTCAGTTGCTGAGAATACTTCCAATTTGCGCACCATAGATAATTACAAATCAGATTTGGAAAAGGACGATTTCAAAACCACTGGCATAAAGTTCAAGTCAACATTTAATGATCTAATATCCTTCCATGTGACCAACAATTAATTTTTATTGTGACATTATGCATGACGTTTTCGAAGGAATTGTTAAATTTGGACTGGCCCAATCTTTAAAATTTCTAATATTTGAGAAGCAATATTTCACTATAAATTTATTAAATAGCAGTATCGAAAGCTTCAATTATGGGGAGATTGAAGTACAGAATAGACCAAATATTATAAAAGAAGAGCACATAAGAAACTTAAACTTACACATGTCTGCTAGAGAAAGCTATTGCTTTTTACGATACTTTCCTGTTTTGGTTGGCAATTATGTGCCAAAGACCGATTTGTGTTGGAAATATGTTTTGAGTTTATACAAATTAGTTGAATTTTTACTTAAGGACTCTTTTTCGAATAATGAACTTTTGTCTCTCGATAATTTGATAAAAGATCACGGTACTCGTTACATGCAATGTTTCAATACAAATCTAAAACCTAAACATCATTTTATATGTCACTACCCAAGATTAATTGAATATTCAGGGCCCTTAAAATTATTAAGCTGTATGCGACTTGAAAGCAAAAATAAATATGTTAAGGAATATTCGAAAGTATGTAATTTTCGAATTAATCTTCCATACTCGCTTGGTAAAAAATGTAGTTATGCTCTTGCTTATAATATTCTAAATAACCAAATTCTTGAATGTGACATTGAAATACTACAAATTAAAAAGCAATTGGATATTAGTAAATGTAATTTTAAAGATCTCAACTTGGAGTAACATCTTAAGATAAAATCAATTATTTTAGTAATTGCTATGCGGTATAAGGGTACTTTGTTCAAGAAAAATTATTACATATATGAAAATAACAAATTATTTCTAATTGAAGATATTGTGTATGATAACAGCTCTATGTTTCTTATTCTAATCGAAATTCGAATAATTGGTTTCGATTCACATTTGAGGGTTTACAAATTAGGTGAAAAAATGGGTAAACATTTCTTAAAAAATATTAGAGATTTATGTACAAAAACGCTTTTGAGGTGCATTTACTTTTAAACGGCCAAAAAATTTTCTTACCAAGAATTCTGTAGACTGGATTAAATTTCAATAAAATTAAAAAAAAAAAAAAATTAATGTAATTAGATTTTATTAAATTTAAAATGAAGTGTATTTTGATGAAAATAAATAACTGTTTTTGATTTTAACAAATATTTAAATATATCTTATGAATTTGGAATTATTCAGGAACGGGATAGGTCACACCTAAGAAGTATTCAGCAATCTACATCTATTTACCTGCAAGCATAATACAAACCGTAATCAGGAATAAAAAGTTCGTATCTGTTCATTATTTATTCAAAGTTCTTGTATTATATTCTCGTATGCTGGAATTTACTATGCCGAAATATGGATAAATCTCTCTGACATTTTGCACAATTTACTCCAAAACAATTTCATATTCTGGAATTTTTCATGCCGATATATGCATCATTCTGTCTAACATTTTGCACAATTTATTCCAAAATAATTTGTTAATCTGGAATTTATCAATCCGGAATATGCATGAAGCTGTCTGACATTTTGCACAATTTATTCCAAAATAATTTTATATTTTGGAATTTATCATTCCGAAATATGCGTGAAGCTGTCTGATATTTTGCACCATTTATTCCAAAATAATTTCATATTCTGGAACTTATCATGCCGAAATATGCATAAAGCTTAAACAATTCATTCCAAACTGGTATGATAAATGACTACTCATTTATGCATAATAAATTCTTTTTATGAATAACTTATTCCTGAGCTAGGTCAAGTTGAATTGCATCCGAACTTTTTCCATTGATAATCCGCTATAGGAACAATACGTACTTTGATTTCTCTGGGTGAAGTTGTTGCTCTGGAATACCATTGGTTAATGATAAATGCTCCACTTGAAATATACATTTTTCTACCATTGCGTCGGTTCCATTAAATGATAGCTTCCATTTGTCCATTTTGGTTGCCTGCAAATCAATGTTTCGGATCGAAGTAAGGTTTGGATTACGGATTGGTTGTGATTGGGATGGTGCGATACGTGTGGGGATGTATTTGGATAAGATGCATTATAATTAATCGAGCTATTTACTGATTTATTATGATGTCTAATGAATGTAGACGGACCAGGAAGATTACCAGTAGGGTAATTGTATGCCTGTGGGGGAGGATAGTTATGAACCGGTGGATACGAAAAAGTATTATTATGATAAAGATGAGAATTATTAAAAGGCATTTGACTATGATGGTTAAATGGGGCAGATGTAAAGTAATCCGGATTCATCACCGCTATATTTGGATTTGTTCTGATAGAGTTAATTGGGGCAGATGATGGTGCACTAAGAACAACTGAACTGTTGAAACTTTGCGGCACTACGATACCACCTGCTTCCTTGGTAGTAGTAGGGTAAATTACTGAATCAGATTTAGGTGTTGAAGACACATGTGGTTTCGCCGGTACAATATTAATGGGTTCTACATCCATTAAAGAATCTAATACCTCAGATGGGTCAATATTTATAGCTGTGACTTCAGTAATAGTTTCATCTAATGATTGTGATTGATTGCTAATTTTTCCACAAACATTTAATAAATTTTCCGTCAACTGAGATAATTTAACGGCCTTAGATTGAACAGTGGAGATTGACGCGATGCGACTAGCTCTGCCAGCTAAATGAATTAAGCGGGAAATAATAATCTCTAGTTCGGCGTTTTGATTAGTGGGAGATTTAATACAACTGAAAAGCCTAGTGTGCAAATTCTGTAACTTTAAAATACAAATGGATACTTCAGCTTGAGGCACCACCGTGGCTAAAGCGTGCAAATTTTTAGGAGTTAGAGTTGGATCTGTCTATTCGGTTACCAAGCGCTCATCTAAAAGACGAAAACGATCAGGAATTTGACCGGTAATTTGTCGAAATTCACATTCAATGTGAAATTCATCATTATCTAAATTTTCAGATTTCATTAATAATGGGTCCATTTTACAAAAAAAAAATCAAATTAATTTTATGTAATCGTAAATATGTTGTCGCAGTAATTATCAAAAAAAAATATTGAGTTGGATCGAATTTCTTATTTTTATTTATTATTGTCAATGGTAGGCCAAGATAAATGTAAAGATCAAAATATTAATTATTTTTTTGATCGATAATTGTTTCAATTGGTGTATATATATATATAATATGATGGTGAGATCAAGGCGAGCAAACACAAAAGCAGGCAAGTTACTTATTCAAGTGAGGTAAAAAAAACTATGGAAAATGATAGCAAGTTATCTTCTTAGTTGAGATGAATAGGGAAAGGAAAGGGATATGATATTGAGTTTATTTACGGACAATTGAATCAACTACTACAACCAGTAGGATACTATGCGAATAACTCACTTTAACCAAAGCGATCCTAAATATAGAAGCCGCAATCATCGAAATTGAACTTAAAAAGTTTATACCCCATATTTACTAACACATCAATAAGTTGTGACGTCATTAAAAAATAATAAAATTGCTCTACAGTTCATATTTATTACTAAAAAATTTAACAGCGTACAGCAAAGAAAAAGTAAAAAAAATATTTTTTATTTTTGTTTTTGTTTTTGCTGTCAAAAATTGTTCACAAAATGTTTATAGGTTATACCCGTCCGTAGACAATAATAAATTATTTATTATAATAAAACATTTATATTATAATTAATAATTAATATTGTTGGCCTGTGGATAAATATGTTAAATGTGAATGTGATTTGTGTAACTATATCTTTGGGTTTTAGAATTATTGTGGAAATATCACTACTCTTGAAGATCGTGATCGTCTTCGTTATCTACAAACATTGATGTAGATCATCGTCCACTGTGTTTAATTCCAAATTAAATCAAACTATTTTTAGTTCCGTGTTGATTGATGTGTCTAAAATAATTCTGCTGCGGTGATTTAGTTTGTTGGTGTTTTGGTTTTGTATTTGTACTAATTCATGGAATTAGATTAGAATTTACTTGTTTGTTCCCAACATATTTATCGTTTTTGTTCTCTTTTAGTGTTTCACCAAATCGTTCAGCTTACTGATGCGATATACTGTGGTAAGACAACGCTAATATTCGTTCTTCTTGGCAACGATATAAATTACTAAAATATTGACTCTTGAATTGAGTCCCGTTGTCTGTTATACAAGTTTCCAGTTTACAATTATGTGAAGAATTTACTCATCTTCTCGATGTAAGTCGTTGACGTTAGACTTAGAGCAGTAGTGAACGTTGGAAACATTGAAAAATAATACGACATACCACTTCCATTACAAGTTCTCGAAAAAGGACATGAAACTAGCCAATAATATTGATGTTATTATCAATTTTTAGTTAGTATGACTCGACGGGCGATTATTGAAGTTTTAAAAATGTGTTTTGTGCATCTATGCAACTGCCGTAAAATAAGATTTCGGCATCGTGAGGGAATAATGTTCTTGTCACAAAATATAATTCAACCACACAAAATGATCGTTTTTCATCGGTTATTCGACAGTTCATCATTGTCTAGACGAATTCAAATAATAAACGAATTCGAATAATAAATAATTAATATTTGGGTCGCATTTGAGTCGATGAGACATGATACGATACCGACTGTTTAAAATCATTTATTAGCTTGTATGATATTGCAATATGTCGAGGAAGTCATATGTTTTGAATTTCCACTGTTGAATTCAATGCAAATTTCGTTTTTCGGCCAAAAATGCTGTGTAGGAATTTCTATTTGATCACCAATGTAAATGTTCTTTCGTAGATGTCTTTTGATGGGCTTGGAGGTGGGACTTTGAACAATTATTTTAATTTCAGCCAATGTTAAGTTATTATTTCTATATAAACATGGAAGATCTCTTAAGAATTTTCTTTCTCGTACAAATGATTTCTTCATATATGTTGTGGAATCAAAATAAGTTTTAAAATCCACTGTCTTCTTATTACTTTTTCGGCCAAAAAATCTGTCATACGTATACATGTGCACATGGCAATAGCTGTAAACAGAATTCTAATAGCTGCATCTGTTTAACGAAATCACATAAAATAATTCATATTCAACTGAAGTGGAAAGTTTACAAAGTCGTCATGGTAATTTAAATTAGAAAATGTTTGAATGAATTGATGATTTATTTTATATGAATTGAAAATAAATGTGTGCTGACGAAGCTATAGGTGCCGTTTTTTTAAACGGACAGTCATGCAAGTATTAAATTGTCGCTAAGAATTATGTTCAGCCAAAAAGTCGATTTGACGTTTAAATGTGCTCATGACAATGTCTTAAAACAGAATTTAGACAACACAATAAATAAATATATATGTTGAAGAAAACCATACATGAAGGCTTCATATCCAACTGAGGTGAATCGTCCTCATAGTCATGATAATTCATTTAATGAAACAAAATTGAAACCATTGAATACTAATCTGTGAACGAAGCTAAAGAGTTACCGTTTTGTTGTTAAATGCTGTTTGTGTCTAAATAAATGTATTTTATTAAAAAAAACAATTCAAATACTTAAAATTGTTTTAAAAATTCACACTGTCAAAAATCGTAACGACTTTTATGATGCCATCTTGTATCGAGTTTAACAACTGCTGTCTTTTATAATGCCATCTTGTATCGAGTATAACAATTGAATGGAAATCAAAAAAAATTAAATAATTTTTGAAGTATTCACTTTCATTAATATGTATGGATATTTTAATTGTGCACTTCGTATTATCGCATTAACAATATGCTTTAAAATATCAATAAATACGATTTATATTATTAAAGTTATAAAGTGCCATCTCTTATTCAGTATGTGAAGCATATGTTTCTTTTTCGTAGTTCATACGTCATTGATCTCGTTTTATATATTTTTATACGGCGTTTAGAACCAATTATAACATATACATGTATAAAAATTGAATAAATCAAGCCGTTTTTATTTTTATCATAACTATTAAAATAATTCGTAGTTTCATTTGATTTCCATATATGTTATATGAAAATGTTTGATTTAAATTTTGATATAAAAATAATTTTTGTTTTCAGTATTTAAAAGTGAGCCAAAAATCTTCAATTTTACATTAGTTCTTATGGAGTGTATGAAAATCTAGACTCCATAAAAAGCTCGGTAAATTTAAAGGGTCAATCATTGCGGCTTCTTTATTTAGAATCGCTTTGCTTTAACTAGGATATTTGGGGAGCTTCTCCTCACTTACAAACAACTCAACATATAGGTAATGGAAATGTCTGCGAAGGAGATACTATTTTTATAAATTAATTTTCACGTTTCCGACTTACACTGGAATCATTATTGCAATTCATTTTCAATAGAACTCAGTGCGAGAACGTATAGGAATGGGATTGGTTCAAGAATTTCATTCAAGGCTATTACGTTTTAATCAATATGTAAACATCGAATGAACTTCTAAAACAAACGGGACGATTGAACATGACTGTTTAATTCAGATTTTAAACCAACAACTCAATCAACAATTTAAAATAAAATAAGAAATAGTTGCGTTTCTGAAGTAGTCAGTTCATAGCAAAGGATAGAGATAAGAGAGGGGATTACTGGTCAGAATAAAAAAAAATTAAAATTGATTATAAACCAGAAACTGGAATAAAAGTAGCAAAGGAATACCAAGGTAACGATAGTGATGTTAACGTAAAATTAGCACAAGGATAGGAAATAAAAAGGAAGGGGTAACCTAAAATTGTTTGGCCGCCACTGTAACGACAGTATATGTATATATATATATATATATATATATATATATATATATATATATATATATATACATATATATATATATATATATATATATATATATATATATATATATATATATATACATATATATATATAAATATATATAATATATATATAAAAATTATGAATTTAATTTAGAAAAATATAAGTATAATTTAGAAAAACTTTGAGATAAATAACAAAAATTCTTAACTTATGTTAAATGGCCATTTTGATTTGCGATGATTATCCAAAACTAATTCGACGATGACGTATGCATACTCGATGACGGTGACATTGATAAAAAAAAATAACGAAAACCTTATCAGTTTTTTGGGTTTCCGTAATAGATGAAATTGATGAAATATATATAATTTATTGTAACTTAAGTTATGATGTCAATTATTATTAATATTCATTTCATTTCTTTTCATGTAAATTATTATTAATATTCATTTGGGTTATTTCACTCACATTTAGTTTTTTTTCACATACGACCTTTTATTATTTTAATAATAAACTATTGCCTTAATAATTAGCTTATATCACAAGCATATAATTCTAACCAAAAAAAACTATTTCACAAAAATAACCATTCGTTAAAACTCAAGTCGCTCTCGAAAGTTCGAGAAGTGAAAAAAAAACCACGGACACCGTTAACCACATGTTTATTAATTTTTTAATTCATATAGTGATCCTCGGCAGAAACATTAATTACAAGGTTAATGTTTGATTAAAACAACTACAATTTCCGCGATTCAAATCAATTAAATTTTCACAATATCTAAGTAATTACAAATTACTTAAGAGTCCACAATTTAGCGAGTTTATTATTATATCGATCATTTTTTTTTCTTTCGATCTTCTTAATATTATCTCCCAACATCGACTGCCCAAACCAAACAAAAGAAAACACTCAATATCTCTTCCGATAACAGTACGAATCTCAGTACCTTTTTTTTTATTTTTACAACACTAGCGGTACTTATGTAACACTGTGATGAACAACACTGTGTTACAATAAATATAATAAATGTATATATATATACATATATATATATATATATATATATATATATATATATATATATATATATATATATATATATATATATATATATATATATATATATATATATATATATGTATATATATATACATTTATTATATTTAAGGCTAGGCAAGATTCCCGGATAACGTCGGGCCTAGTCCTACAGCCGTTTAAATAAAACGATAGGTTAGGATAGGAAGTAATGTTAGAGGAAAGAGCGACCCGGTTACAGACACCATGACAGTCGGTACTAAACTACCATTAGCAGACAATCACAATTCTAATCTACTTGTCGGCAATCGCCAATCAGCATTCTTCAGTCCGCAACACCTATCTGCTCTGGTGTATTTTGAATAACATTAAAACTAAATTAAAATTAACATTCTAAAATAAATTTATTAGTTAGTCGCTCAGGAATTTGTAACTTAATTAATTAATTAATTAATTAATAAAACATAAGTTCAAAAACTCTGGAAGAAAATTTATTAATTTATGACTCAGGTATGTGAAACAATTTAATTAATATCAGAGAGTCAAAATAGACATCTGAAAACTTACATTCCAAAAATATGCAACAATTATGCAAATGACATCACAACACTGAGGACTTTAAGAAAAGGAATGTTAGTCACAGAAACAACTAGGGTGAAAATCTTCAGCAGTACCATTTTCCTGTTACATAATAAGAAAAATAATATAATTTGTTAGTAGATCTATATCATTTTCACATTAACATTGGTTATTATTTTGATTTAGATAGGAAGGACATTTATAATTCCATCATATGTATTTGTGTTACCTCAACAGTTTAAACTGGAGTATTAACGTTAATTATCCTGGGGTCTCCTCATAATATGCTGCATATAAAGTTGCGTCCCTATATTTCCAGAACCACCACCATCTAACGCGAGGGGCAATGTTTATTTATTTTATGACCCGACAGCATTTCATATACATACATTATGACGATCTAATAAACTGTCAATTCGTTAATAGGGTAAATTATTTATATAACTAAATAAATAATTGATTAAGTTAGCTATAACCTGCAACTTAGTTATAACGTATTAAACTTAAACATTTACACAAAAATAAATATAAATTTACTAGATAGGAATCGGTAACTTAATTATTATTAATTTTAATATTTTTTTAAAATCCAGTCCGCACATCAATCATAGTTAAACAAAAATACAAAATTCTTAATTAATTAACTTACAGCAATTCTGAGGATGTGTACACCTTCCCTATTACCTGTGTGTCACACACACGCATCCTTTCGGATTGGAAAGAGAATTGGAATACAGAAATCAAATTTCCAGAAATTTAAATATCCCACCAACAACTGTTGACATATCCCACCAAAAACTGTCCCACCCCGTTAGTTTAAATGAACTGGACGAAAATATAAAAATTATTTTTATCCACCGAATACTATTTCCATTTTACAACCTATGGACCAACTGTTATTGCGACGTTCAAGGCATATTATTTAAGACGTACTCTCCAAGAAATGTTTATTGAAATTGACCGAAGATCCGATGAAAATGAGGTCACTGTAAAAGATAATGGAAAAACTACACGAAATGACATGCAGTTTTCAATATTAGTAAATCTTGGGATGAAGTCAGCGGTACTACTATGTCTGGATCGTGGAAAAAGCTTTGGTTGAATCAGTCCACCAGTTGATTTGTCTGATGTAGAAAATTTATTAACCTTACAGGATGCTCCACTATCATGAATTAATTGAATTGCTCGATCATCATGAAGACAGTTGGCTCAAACAGTGGACAATGATAATCCCCAGGTAATCCTTTCTTGTAAAATTGGCAACCATTATAGACTTTACCGATGAATTAAAATTTTAATAGACGAGAATGATCCAGACCCAGAGGGAAGGTATCTCGCAATAGAAGCAATAACTAAGGGCATTAAATACTATAAAGACTTGTACATTGACACTTATAAGGCTAGTTCAAGTCAATCTACTCTTAATAAATATTTCCTATCGGTCACAGCAACATCGCCTCAATCATCTAATTCATTATCCAATGTAAGTATTTCATCATCTGATGAATTCGAAGGGTTATAGATTAAAACAAATAACAAAACAATTTACGTACATACTACTAAATTATATTTAATTTAATTTTATTTTGACGATTTTAGAATTTGAATAAATTGTACTTTGTACAGAACCAACATATTTTTTTTTATATATTTGAAAACTTTTCCGACTTACGTCGTTTTAAGTCACGTTGCACTTTCAGGAACGCATCTACGAAGTAAGTCAAGGATCGCCTGTTTATATGCATATAACACCTGTATAAAATATAGAATAAAAATAAACAAAAAAATCTCTAATAAACATAGGAAACAGAATTTTGATGGACGAGACGAAAATTTTGTTATAACATGAATACCAGAGAATATGTTATGATATGTTATTGCGGCTTCTAACTCACATTTAGAGCAGCGATTAGTCCGTTGTGATACCACTTTTATGTACGGTTGTAGGTCCGATTTTTCGTAGAACCATCTGCGCATTGCATAACTCCATATACCACAAGTCGATTATTCGCCGAAACCTTAGGACATTTTTTAAAACGCTCGTTGACAAACGAAGTCACTTAAATCTATTGATAAGTCAGCTAAGAGGATATATGAAAAGAAGGCCAATAACGTGTCCCACAATAGACCTTGACTGTAGAAGAAGTCACTTTATCATTAATAACTAGTAAACAAAACTTAGTCTTAAAGGCGTGTTATACTATTGACTTTAATTCCGTTTGTGTATTAGTCATCTTATCCCACACGCAGTACACAAACCTTTGTCTTCCAAAGACAAATAAGTTTTGACTCTCAGGTCAGTTATAGAATAGACATTATGGTTGATTTCCGTCGAAAGAATTATACAGATTAAATTTTATATATTCATATGTCAATACCATTTATTTAATTAAAATTAAAAATTTAATAATTCATAATATACACAACACATTTCATAAATAAAAACATTTTCGCTAATTCTTGCAGATCCTCTTCATTTTGATCGAATATTTTATTATAATTTATCGATTTTGAAATGCTAGCATCCATTTTAATTGTTTGATTTTTGTTTTCTTCGGACATATCAGACGTTGTATATTAGTTTAAACGCAAGCTGCATTCAATATTAGCCGTTTTATGTTATCTTGCAAGAAAAAAATATAAAAATAGTTTAAAGCTAACAAAACTTACAAGCTTAAAATAATTGAACACTTAACAATATAATATTCCATATAAATCTCCATGTACGCCACTCAACACGAGTCTATTAACACCACTTTCTGATTCATTTATTTTTTCATTTTCCACACGCATTTTTCTGTAAAAAATTTTTTAAACTTATCTTTAATATTATTTATATATTTATTTCTTCGTTTATTATTTTGTAAAATTGAATCCAGATTAAAACAATAAACTCTACTTACCTGTAACTGTCCTAATGCGATGTTATCTACTTAATGGCCGACCAACCAACACACACAATGTAGTATTTTCATTTAATCGACAAGGAAGCTAATTATTTGTTAACAAACAACCGGCTTTCGGTTTGGTTTTCTGTATTCGACATCGTTGTTCATCTAACTACAGACTTTAATTCTAAATTTCAGTAATAGAAATTTAAGTTGAATATCAGAAAACGGCTTCAGCATTTATTTATAAAAATAGACATCAAATCCATCCAACTGTAACTGATGTTTATGTTAGTCAAATATTAGACATTATAGTCAGTATTCTGTAATTGTCTTAAACAATCAATAATGTAACATACTTCATAGCCAAATCTAGGTAATTGGATTGATTTTCTATTAATTGATTGACTTTTAAGTTAAAGTTAGATCTACGTGATTTAAGTCTGTTGTAAACCACACTTTAAAGTCAGAATTTTATAACGAGGTTTTAATTTCTGTTCTACAATAAACAATAATAATTGTTCTACCAATATGTTTATTTTATGAAGACAATAAACCGTTCACACCAGTCAAATTATCAATTCCGACGACATTGCCAGTCATAAGAATAACTTTTCAAAAATATTTGGACTTGTGGTTTACCGGATATAGAACTGACAAGAACGATGGGACGGCCCATGGATTCTAAATTCGACAGAGGATCCAGATGTGTTTATTCACACCGCCCAAACGATTGATGTTGAAAAATTTATTTTTGCATCTTGTCCCGGATCGGGATTCGTACCCGGTACCTCCCGCTCTAGCTTTAACCACTGCACCACTTGGGCGGTTCTAGCAAACTATCAGAAAGTAAGTTTATTTTCGAGCAATTGCATTAAATAGTGGGATATATAAGAAAAGATGCCGTTCCTCAATCGAATGCTGATTGATATATGTTCTACGCCTCTCATATAATATATACATGCATTTATAAAAGTAAATATATGCTTTGAAATACTTTCACCGAATAAGTATTATGAGTGTTTTGGAGATACAAAGTGGTGACGCGAGATCAATCAACCCTCCATGTCGAAAATAGCCACATATTTGGAATACTATAAATTGCGATTGGATTTAATACTGTTACATTGCGGGATATAACTGGATTGACCGCGGCGTGATGAGAAACTCTCTTCACCATAAGCTAAAACCGGCGACATATATATATATATATATATATATATATATATATATATATATATATATATATATATATATATATATATATATATATATATATATATATATATATATATTTATATAAATATATATACCTCGCTAAGCCCTCCTAGGGGCTTAAGATTTCAACTTCGAAGGACTTAGGAGCCGAGATAAGCAAACATGTCGCACTGCGTATATATATAATATATATATATATATATATATATATATATATATATATATATATATATATATATATATATATATATATATATATATATATTTATATATATATATATTTATATATATATATATATATATATATATATATATATATATATTTATGTATATATATATATATATATGTATATATATATATATATATATATATATATATATATATATATATATACATATATATATATATATATATATATATATATATATATATATATATTTAAATATATATATACTGAAAAAAATGAATATTTGATGAATATTTACTATAACTGGAATGGTTATAGTAAATATTCATCAAATATTCATTTTAGAAAAAATAAATAAAGTTTGAATGAAATATTTAGTGTTAAAATCAACAGTTAATAGTTACCCGGAAACATTACCCTTAAAAAATTCTTTAAAATAGATAGTTTAAAATTTTAATATTATGTAGAAGTGTTTAAATATTTTTTAAAAATATTAAAAGCGTTTATATGAAACACTTATGATTTCGTATTTTAATAATAAACGTATATGATATAATTGTTTATCAGAAATAAGAGTTATATTTATGAAAAATACAAAACATTTTAAGTGTTGACCGCCAACATTTAGAATTGGTGAAACAAAATTAATATTTAACTGAATTAATATATATTTGAAAAAATATTACGGTAAAACGTAATGATTTAGCTTCATTCGTGTTTAAGACGCGTCGCTTGGTTAATGTGATATATTAAGTAAAAATAAAAACTATTCCAAAAATTATAAATTTTTTAGTGTTAACTATTTAAAGTCATAAATTTTATTGTTGCGGTTAGTTTAAAATTTTATATAAATATACAATAGTATAATTTTAGTCTCAGTTTTAGTTAATTTTAATTTTTTGGGTAGAGTAGTTTTATAATAAATAACAAAATTTAAGGTTATCAAAAATGTATACTTCTAGCATAAAAATGTTTCAATATTATGTTTTTAATGATTTTTTATATCATTTATAGAGTAATCAGGAGCTTCTGTAGAAATCCGCTACGGAAATATAAGCTAATTATTAAAGAGATCCCAACTCTTTAAAAAATAAAGATCGAGTTTATGTTGCTTAAATAATAGTTAATGAAATATTGGACAATAAACCTGAATTGGTGTAAGTATGTATATATTTTATTCATTTTAAAAGTTCAAAATAAACAATAGTTGATACTATTGGAATTGACAATTATAATTATCAGAGTATTTAATAAAAATACCGAATGCGCTTGTGTTTATATTACTCTAACAGTGTTCGGCAACTGTGCAAAAGGCTCTTTAGTGCTTACTATAACAAAAATCACAATTTAGCAATACATAATTCTGAAACGGAAGTTCTACAAACTAATAATACACTATTGGATGATACCGATACAGCAGTCAAGGGATATCAATTCAATACAAGTATCGAGTTCACCAATAATTTTAGTGTTGACATTTTGGAAGGAGTCGCTCCCATGATGTTAGAAGAATTTTAAAACAATTTATACACATAGATACATTTTTCGATATCAATTTTTTGAACAGTAGAACTCAACGTTTGACTATACGACAGTTTCCAATAGACCACCACAGTAAAAGAAGAACACTTAGTGAATGGCAAAAAGTTACGATATTCAGCTTCTGAAATGTATTTCATCTTAACTGCTTAGTTGGAGATATGGTACCACCAAATAACCAACATTGGAATTTATATATTTGACTCAAGAGACATTTTATTAATCCTGATTACAAGAAAGTCAAATAAGAATGCAAATCGTTTCTGGAAAATTTAACTGAGGATCCCATGATCAATTTATCACGCTGTTTGCAGAAGATTTAAGACCCAAATAATGTGGAAGATTTAGAAGATTCTTTTACAATAATTACATGTATGGAGATTAAAGGAATAACTTATAGACAAGATTTACTGGTAACAAACCAATATTATGAGGATGGATTTATTTTGTGTTGTCAGGCACTTGAGATAAGTACGATAAGAACGATTGATGCTAGTATTGATAATTATTATTACTTAAATTGAACGAAAAGTGTTTGTCTTAAATAATTAAAATAGTTTTCCTAAATAGTTGCTCCTTTCCTCACAATTAATTAATGTTTGTTATGAAATATTAAACTATTCAAAGCAAATAAGTTTAAAAATTTCTACCAAATAACATAAGCACGACTAATGTATTAGCTGGTAAAATTATTTGCGATACATAATATATTTTTTTCAGTGTATATATATTTATATATATATATATATATATATATATATATATATATATATATATATATATATATATATATATATATATATATATATATATATACATATATATATATCTATATATATAAAGAATATTGTTCAAAGTTGAAAAAGAGAGAAGTAAATTTGATCATTTAATGGAGATCTAATGATATCTAATGTTTAGGGTTTCAAATTAATAGTGTTATAATTTGTATATTTCTTTCATAAAAATTAATTTTTTGTTTTGTCATTAATTTTTTTTATATTCAATTCGGTTTTGGCTAGTGACAATACAACAGCAAACAAAACAAAATAATAATAAAACTAAAAAAAGCAATTTCAATAAAAGTTCAAAAAGTTACAAAATATCGAAGGTAAGTGTATTATCTCACCGCCCAAGTCTGGCCAAATAATTACGTTAACAACATAAAATCTAGTCCTTCGAGCCGGATCTTTGGAATTATTCCGATAACTAATTGCGCATGTACGAAACGGAAACGAGAATACGGCATTTGGCGATCACGGAAGACAATTATGTAAAGGCTATCGATAAGCTTGAAAAAAATTATAATAACAAACGAACATTATTCGCGCAATAAATGGATGCTTTCATGATGCAGCAAGAGGTTAAAAGAGATAATCGGAAAGAAATCCAGCGATTGTTAAGTTTTTTCTTGATCGTCCCATATTGTGTTGCAGAAACTACACCACGATACTCGAACATTCTGCTTTCAATCGTTTAAAGCAAAAAAGATTCCGTTATGGAGTGATTTAGAGAACGCACTAGAAATCCGATTAGCTTCTCTTCCATTGAGTTATACAAGTGATGTGAAAAAGCCACAATCCAATCTGAATGCATCGTTTTCCTCGTCAAAATAATCAATAAGATATATTAAAGCAATGCCAAGTTCAGCCGAATAAGAAACAAAATGCACTTGATATATCAAATTTAACCTCAGTACAGTGTCCACATCGTAAAGAAACACATATTTTGATGAAATGTCCCTCGTTTCTCAAACTATCCGTACAGGAACACAAAGCATTCGTCGTAAAATATAGGTATAGTTTCAATTGCCTCGGATACAATCATTTATTGTCGGACTGTCCAATCCAGAAGAATTGTGACAAATGTGGTGGTCGTCACAATTCATTACTTCATTTTGTAAAATCGAATGATGATGTACTTATTTCATCATCCGCGACAAATGCTGTGACTACACCAAGTGCTACTCACACAACAAATAGATGCCGTCAAATATTGTTAGCTACTGCAGTCGTCCATATTCGTGCTAATAACGGTCAACTCATTCCTTTAAGGACTTTAGTCGATCAAGGATCACAAGCCACTTTAAACACTCAAGCAGCTGCGCAACGTTTAGGGTTACTTAAAAGATCCATCCGCGGCCAAGTTACTGATATTGGTAGCTACCACAATAATCAAAGCAAAGTGTTAATTACAATTGCCATCAAATCGTGCCCCGACCATCGTTTCGAATGCCACACTGATGCATTGATTCTTGATAAGTTTACCACAAAACTACCTTCATACAATATTGATTTAACCATATCGATTTGATTTTGGGGGCCGAAGTGTATGCTTTAATCCTAAGGACATGTTCCAATTGCTCAATATACTGCTTTGGGATGGATACTATCAGGATAGATCATTCCATCTTTTCTTCCGACTTTACCATCACTGTTTCCAGCTTTCACTCTCAAATCGAAATTGATTCTCTTCTACGCAAACTTTGGGAAATAACAGAAATCCAAGTCGGAAAAATAATGTCGAAGGAAGACAATTGGTGTGATAAGTTGTTTCATCCATGTTTCTTAAATATTTCGAACGAAACATGAAACCCATAGAATACCACCACAGTATCCAGAGCTTATCGTAGGAGGCGACTTAATCTGGTTGGATCGCTGGGCTGACAATTCGCATCTGTAAAAAAACAATCACTGTTAAAAACGTCAACAAGAAAAAAAAAATCGGATACCGCCAAAACAAGAATGACCCCCCGCTTAAGTACCCGGATACGAGAATGAGAATCAGCACGTGGAACGTGCATTAAGAAAACCTGGCCTTATTACATGTATGAAGGAGTATCGGCTGGAACTCGTAGCGCTCCAAGAAACTCGATGGCCTAAAAGTGGAGACCATGTGTCCCAAGGCTATACGTTGCTAAACAGTAGAGATGACCTCGGAAATCTTGGAGTTGGATTTCTCATTGGGCCACAGGTAAAACAGGCTGTGTTGGACTTCCAGGCAGTCGATAATCGAATGTGTAAGATTCGCTTGCACATGAGATCAGCCAACCTGTCATTTGTTTGTGTACATGCGCCCACTGATGTAAGCCAACCCCAAGATAAAGACTCATTTTACAATAATTTGGATAATCTGATGGGCTCTATACCTGAGTACGATGTCAGATTGGTGATTGGTGACTTTAATGCTAGAGCTGGCAGAAATCAGGCCGACATATTGTTATTACATAGGTCCGTACTTCCGGCATGAAACTGCGACCGAAAATGAGGAAAGAATGATGTACTTTGCGATCGCTCATGATCTCAAAGTGGCAAGTACATTCTTTCCTCATAAAAACATCCACTTAGAAACATGGACACATCCACGTAAAATATCCCGAAGCCAAATTGACCATATGTTAATTTCAAAAAACCGGGCTCGGGTTGTCCAAGACGAGATCTTATCGGTCGTCAACAAAATTCGTAGGCAGTGACCATTATCTAGTTACTGCAAAACTACGATGGAGATTTTCGTACAAGTCATGGAGGACAAGAGAATATACAACGCGATTCTCCTGTGAAGGTCTGATAAATAAAGAAATGCAACGAAAATATCAAGATCTTGTCAGCAATAGCATTTACGATCTAGTTACCTATCTGATGATGTGAACAGTGTCTGGGAAGAATTGAAAACTTCGGTTTTGAGGAGATCCAAATCGATGGAAAACATTTGTCTGCACTATAGTTCATAGAATTCTAGACACTACCAACATCAAACAATGGCGTCATATATTTACTACAGACAATCCTGCGGAAATTTCAAGTCGTGGATCAACTACCGAACAGTTGACCCATAGCAAACTATGGTGGTATGAACCTCATTAGCTGAAAGAGAATGCGGATAATTGGCCTAAATCGTTTCCTACATGTTATGATTCCATGGAAAAGGATAATGAATCAGAAATAAAGAAAACTTATATCACTGCATCGATCCTCGAGAATGCATAATTCGTAGCTATTCATCGTTTATTCGTCTACGAAAAATCACGGCATGGGTTTACGTTTCATTAAGTATTGTCGTACAAATCAAATAGGCAGTCGCATCACATCTGATTATTTAACACTAACCGAATGGAGAGCACTGCATGCCATTGTACATATTCCACTGCATGCCATTGTACAGTTTGAAGCATTTTCAACCGACATTGTAACACTCAATAACATACGATAGCTACCTACCAAAAGCAAACTTAGTGGTATAAATCCGTTTATCGATCGTGATGGTATACTGAGAGTGGGTGGCCGGCCTCGAAATTCCTTATTACCATTCGATCAAAAGCATCCAGTCGTCATTCCATCATATTAATTGACCATTTTGATCGTATTTGTCTACACGGAGATATACAGCTTACATTAAATTTGATTCGTAAGATCTATTGGATTTTACACGGACGTCGAATCGTCGGTTTACAGTTAACGAATTGTCATGAATGTTTCAGAGTTGATCCAATACCACGTTTACAACTAATGGGTGATTTGCCTCATGTAAGAGTTCGTCCTTCCTTTCCGTTTGCAGCCACTGTTGTTGACTATGCCGGGCCGATAAACTTTAGAGTATCAAAGGGTCGTGGAAACAAATCGTAAAGGATATATTGCCGTATTTGATGTCTCAACACGAAGGCAATCTATTTAGGGCCAGTAAGTAACCTCACCACGTCAGCATTCATAGCAGCATTACAACGATTCTTTACTCGTCGTGGTTTTTGTCGTGACGTGTATAGCTGTTGTGGCATCACATTCATCGGAGCCAATAATCAACTTAAGACAAATGAAACTGCTAATAAAAAAAAATTAAAAAAGAAATGCTGCCAGCTCTCATAACACAAGGAATTCATTCCACCCTTTTCACCACATTTCGGTGGGCTGTGGGAAGCCGGAGTCAAATCAGTCAAATATCATTTGAAGAGAATTCTCCCAAATTCGATACTTACTTTTGAAGAAATAGCAAATGTGCTTTGTCGCATCGAATCGTGTTTAAACTCAAGACCATTGTGTCCATTGAGCGATCGATTCGATGATATATCACCGCATTAACATCTGGACATTTCATCAAAGGAGATGCTCTATTAGCACCTAATCAATGGAGATGAGGTCGAATCATTGAAGTACATGAAGATAAAGACAAATTAGTTCGAGTCGCTTCTTTGAAAACCACCAACGGAATTATCAAACGCCCGATTGTGTAATGTCCATTACCTCGCCTTGAGTCAGCTGACGAAAGCGTAACTGAGCAACTCAACTCAATTAAAAAAGTAACACACTAATCAAATCCAATTAAACCTTGCTTACATTTAGCTATCCAATAATGTACCCAACTTTAATTCCATCAATCAACTAATTTACTCCAGCGAGTAGTAGAGCGTTATAACCACCGAATTTAAACTGATCATATAGAGGAAATGCCGATCAGTTTCTTAATCACATTAATTTCATCTCTCATCAGGATTATCAGGTCGTGTTCAATATATTTAATAGCTTTATAGCGCACCTCTCTCACAAACTTTCCTTGTTGTCCTTGTTCATAGCCATACGACAATCCAAAGGAGAAAGCGTGATGTGATTCAACACGAGATGTAACTTTTCCTGATATACATCAGCCCGGGCGATATGTTCAAAGTTGAAAAAGAGAGAAGTAAATACGAGATCTAATGACATCTAACGTTGAGCATTTCAAATTAATAGTGTAATAATTTGTATATTTCTTTTATAAAAATTCATTTATTCATTTAGTGACAATACAACAGCAAATAAAAAAAATAAAACCAAAACAAAAGCAATTTCAATAAAAGTTCAATAAGTTACAAAATATCGAAGATACATAAATACATATATTATCTCACCGCCTAAGTCTGGCAAAATAATTACGATAACAATATATATATATATATATATATATATATATATATATATATATATATATATATATATATATATATATATATATATATATATATATATATATATATATATAAATATATATATATATATATATATATATATATATATATATATATATAAAGATATATTTATATTTATATATATTTATATTTATATATATATATATATATATATATATATATATATATATATATATATATATATATATATATATATATATATATATATAGATATATTTATATTTATATATATTTATGTATAAATATATATATATATATATATATATATATATATATATATATATATATATATATATATATATATATATATATATATATATATATATATATATATATATATATATATATATATATATTGTTATCGTAATTATTTTGCCAGACTTAGGCGGTGAGATATATATATATATATATATACAATATATAGTAGTATTATTAAATTTAGTATTATTTAGTAATCGAAAATTACTGTAAAATGAAACAAAACCATAAAACATTATGAAAACCAATTTATATTATTTCTTCATCAAATGCATGTCATCAAAGCAAAAACATTTGTATGTTGTGATTTAAAAATAATTGTTGCTTAATAACATAAAAAATGTAACTAGTGCTTTTCTGTTAACACTTCAAAATGTTGACTCGTTTATTGATATCGATTTTCATTCTAGTTATTATAAGTCAACTGTCTTAAATTCATAGTTAATTAATTATCGTAATAATTGACTATATTTTCGCCAAAGCATAACGAGACTTCATGTATAGAAACAAAATTACTCGCAGTTCTGATTTCTCGAGTAAATAATCATAAATTTTTTTGGAAAAATTACCCGTGTAACCGATTACTTTTAAGTATAATTACTTATAAGTTTAAATTTATTTCGGATTTTAGTTTTAAAATTATCCGCTGTTGAATAGACCCGCTCGCTTGCAATGGATGTATGCTGAATGGTGGTTAAGTCTCGAAAAAGCAAATCCAGTTTTTTGGCTACGCATTCCTTTAGATTCCAAAATTTTCATATCATTCAACATATTTTTGTTTTCAAATTTTTCTTTGGAAGTGATGACTTATTTTGTTGCACGGTGGGCATTTTACCCTAATTTTGCATGCTTCCCGATTCTAATAATTGTTGACTAACAGTTTGAAGTGGAACACTATTGTCGGTAAACTGATTTTTAGCCAAACAATTTATTTCTGATTTCCACGAATACACTAAAGGTTCGCTACTTTTGCGGTATGTATAATTCCTACTTTTTTGTGATTTCTCTTATGCTCTTTTTGTAAAAAGGGCATAAAAGAAATCAAAGTTTATTGTTATTCCACTTTTATATTCAATTAAATAAAAATTTGATATTGTAATTCCTTATAGTGGAATTATTTATTTTTTTATATATCATAAATATATTTCGGCAATCAAGTTGCCATCTTCAGTATTTATAATGAACTAAAAATAAATTTTATTTCTATGCCTTTTTATATGTTCTTTTTCTAGCGTATAGTGTTTTGGTTCTAAGGTATAATATTTTATGACTTTTTTTTCAAAACTAGTTCGTAAAGTTTGTTCGTCATAGTAAGGGTGTCCGCCGGGAAGGTAGACTACTTTCATTGTTTATAATTTTTGATTAAATGAAAGAGAATGAATCTTATATTGATTAATTTTTTATTTAATGTCGGCAATTATGTATGGAATACAATATCAGATAAATGTCCGCCTCTGTAGCCTCACAATTGAGCTCTTTTGAGCGCATTTTTCATTACATTCTCACACATTTCACGAGGTATTTCATTAATTTCATCACGAATATTTTTTTTAAGTTGCTCAAGCGTTTCTTGTTTGTTAAGCCTTGCTTTTCAGATATCCATACAAAAAGAAGTCCGGAGCAGTCAAATCAGGCGACCGTGGAGGCCAATCAACATCATCATTTTTTTAAATAACTTGTTGTGTAAAGATCTCACGGTAATTCCATTGTAATTCTAGTTGTATGCGATGTGGCACCGTCTTGTTGATACCACGTGTTAATCAAACCCAAAGCATGCAGTTTGGCGTTAAATAGTTTTCAATCATATCACGATATTGCTCCCCGTTCACAGTTACCGTTACGCCGTTTTCGTTTTTAAAGAAGTAAGGTCGAATGATTCCTCCTGACCAAATTACACATCAGACTGTCATTTTTAATGGATGTAAAGGTGACTGATGAATAATTTGAGGGTTTTACATTGCCCAGAACCGATTATTCTGTTTATTCACATACCCATTCAAATGAAAATGTGCCTCGTCACTCATTATGATTTTTTCATTAAAATCGGGGTTGTCATGGGCGAGCTGTAACATCCTATTGGCATATATGCGGCGGCGTAAATGGTCTTGTGGAAGAAGCTCTTGTGTCAAATGAATCTAAAATGGAAACAAATGCAAATCCTTGTGCAAAATTTTGGCCAAACTTGTTCTTTGAAGATCAAGCTCCTGAGCAAGGCGTCGAATTGAGGTTGATGGATTGTTTTAAACACTTTTTTGAGCAGCAGTAATGTTTTCAGCCGATTTGCAGTAAGTTGTGACCCATTCTTGGGCCTAACACCTACAGACCCTCTTTCTTCGAAATTATTCACTACACGATAAAAAGTGCGGTTTGTTGGCACGTTGTTTCTCCCAAAAATTTCACGTAACTTTCTCATCGTCACAGTAATCGATGATTGATTTTTATAAAATGTTTTAACGATTAAAACACCTTGGTTTATCGAACATTTTTCCATAACAAATTTACCACGTGTTTTCTTTACTACTGCCAAATATGAACTGTCAAGACTAACGTTTACTAAAATGGTGGCAAAACAAGTAGTATACCTTCCCGGCGGGCACCCGTATTAATGTTGTTGTTGAGTAGAAATTTATTTTTTGCGATTTTTATACATTTCAAATTCTTCTAGCCTGTTTATTTGGTCGCTTTTTTCATCTTGTACAGAGATTTTAGATTTGTTTCCATATTTGTGTAGTTCTGTTGAGTTTCAGTGATATGGAAAGTTAATTTTGATTCAGTTCTCATTTTACCGATACCCTTTATATGTTCATTAAATCTTAGTTTAAAGGATCTACCAGTTTGTCCTATGTAAAATGATGGACAGTCTAACCAAGTTAATTTATAAATTCCGCTGTCTAATTTAATGTTACCGTTTGGTCTGATTGGTTGTTCTAATTTGTTATGCGTTTTATATGCAACTTTACATTCAAAGTTTTTGAGTATTTTCTGGATAAACACCAGCCAACGGTGTTTTTATTATAATCCACAATAAAGTATTTTTCTTGGGTATTATCATCAAATTGTAACGTAATATTCTGTCGGTAATTGGTTCTGAATATATATTCTGGATTTATCTCGTCCACTTTGGACATGGTATAACCATTTTTATGCGTGATGTATTTAATGATCTTAAGTTCGTTTTGATAATCTTTTTTTGACATCGGGATCTTATTTAATCGGTGTATTATATGATTATATGCGGCTATTTTATGCTGGTATGGGTGGTTTGAGGTTTTATGTACATATAGTATGATCCGTTTGCGTGGGTTTTCTAAATATTTTGAATGTGTGTTTGTTGTAAATAGTTTTAACTGTTAGATCCATAAAGTTAATTGAGTTATTTTGTTCTAATTCTAATGTGTACTAAAAATTTGTTTCTAGTATTTAAGATGTAATTATTTTCGAAATGGTTTAATTATATATTAGCTAACGTTCTAGATAGAAGACTTCCCATTGGTAGACCATCATTTTGGGAGTAGAATTTTCTATTATATATAAAATAATTTTGACTCGTAATTTCTTCTAATGGTTTTGTTATTTCTTGAGCGGTGTTAATGTTAGTTCCATTTTTTATTCAAATGTTTTTGGTTATGATCAACGTTTCTTTCACTGGTGTATTCGAATACATGTTGTGACATCGAAAGAAGCGAGTTTAACATTATTTGGTATATTAATTTTCTCAATTTTTTTGACCAATTCAGTGATATTTTTAATTGAGTGGTCATGTTCGAGAATTATATTATTTGTAAGCCATTTGTTCATATGCTTTGTAATTTTGGATAATGGAGCCGAAGTAATATTAACGACTGGCCGTATTAGAATATTATCTTTATGTACTTTCAGTACAGTTGTTTGCCTGCATTCCATGTAACGATTTTTTAGTGCCTCTAGCATCTCAATCGACAATTTTGTATTCATTTCTTGCAATTTCTTAAACTGGTGGATAAATACTCCCTCGGCAATCATTAAGTTTGAACAATTTTTCCTAAGTTCCAATACTGACAATTCCAATGCTTCAAGTTCCATAAAAACTTCTTTGAGAATCTCCTGCGAAACTTCTTTGAGAAACTTCTCTGAGAATGGCGTCGATTTTCTTCCATACTTTACCATCATCGCAGCACCATCGTGAGTTGAAGCTGCGGCGTCGACATCTAAATCAATATTAAACTGTAGTTTTGCTTTAATCAGCTGTAAATTTGTTTCAGCATCACAGCTTCCCAATAATAGGAACCAAACCAAGAACATGTTGAACTGCTCCGGAAACGGAATTTATATACCGTTTTATAGAGAAATCTTTCCTCCCATCGGCTGTTATGGAAAATTTATTTTTACTTTTAGCCATTTTAGTATTACCCTGTTTTCAATCTTCTACTTTATTATTATAAAATTCCATCACGCACTTCTGCACTGTTGTCGCACTTCTTGGCATTTTGTAATTACAACTCATTACGAACCCTTTAATAGCCTCAGAATGAGCAATTGATTTAAATGAAAACCCATCCTTAGACGCACATTTGGCTAATATTTCATTCAATGAAACTCGGATTACAAACTTTTACATATCAAGAGAATGATTAAGTTTAATTTGTTTTAGATGAGCCTGGTTCGTTTACAATATTTGGTGAAATCACAATCCTCTATTTTATCATTCCAGTGGTAGTGCCTTTTTACATTGAATAATGTCATCACAGTTGACAGTTTTACATTAAGTTCGTCTTTATTTAGTTTTCGGAAGTGCTTCCAAACTCCAGGTTTTTGTGACGACATGGTTAAATTAAAAAAAAAATGGTTGAATTACTATGGGTCTATTTTTTGAAGGCATCAAGATTGCTTTGAAAAAACACAGCTAGCTATATTATTTTATCTCGATTTTGTTTTCCTTCTACCACAAATTATCAAAGTAATTTGTGCTTTTACTTTCCACTTCAATCAAAAATATGTTTGTATAATTTTATTTTTACTGATGCGTATAGATTTTACGAATGTGGTAGTGATAGGTTAACGTGAGACGTTAAAGCAGGTTCAAAAAATAATTTATGAAGAGTGTCGCTAGTAAAAAAATGGCATTTGAGAAACACCATATGATTTTTTCTTAAAATTATATTGCTTTGTGATAATGTATAATCGAGTATTCCAAAAAAAATCCGAATATTCGATGATTCGAAAATGGAGTAAAATTATCAAGTACTAGGTTACTCGGGTAATCGAATGTATTCTCTACAAACATGTACATGAAGACAACAAGACTACTTTAATGTTAGTTATGCTGTGTCATATTTATTGGCCACAATTATTATTTATTAATATAAGATCACACGAACATTTTTGTTGCCTGATGATTTTGTTGTTTCATTATCCTTCTACTTACAAACTTGAATAATTTAATATTGCTTGTTAACACAAGCTGTTTTTACATGCATTTCGTTAATCTATTTTTATTTGACTTAAATTAAATTCTAATTTCTGTGTCGAGTAATATGCATATACAATATCTGCAACAAAGAAATAATATTTGTGTATCAAAATTATTTTATTGTAGTAAGAACATTATAAATAAAAACAAAGTACACTTATTTATTAAAAATATTTATTATAATAATTAAAAGTTTGATTCACTTTTAGAGAATTAGAAACTCCACATATTTGTTCTTTTTAGTCATTGTGGCCTTCCCAATATCTACCAGACCGTATATTATAACTTTCGTAATGCTTTATCTGTGAATTATAATGAATAACCACTTTCAAAAGCAGAATATGACAGGATAAATTTACTTTATTTTAAATATTTTGTATTGAAATGTTTTAATTTTCCTCTATGCTTAATGGCTTCACATCGATCAAAACGAACCCATTGATTAATTCTAGGTGAAAAGTTTTGCAATATTTTGTACAAATCGGACATTTATGAAATAAGATATCTATTTTATCATTTATATTTTCTAGATCAATCTCACCAAAGTTAGACAAATTATCGGTACAGTAAATAGATTTTTGAAGAGGAGTACATTTAAAAGGTAATTAAAACGGTTTCAAGTACTAAAATTGTTCAAAGATGCAGTATATTCTCACTTGCATCTTGTTCTATTTTATATTTAGTTTGGTTGGTTATTTTCCAATAATCTAAAATTAGATTACTTCTCTCCACATATATTATCGTGTTAAACGTTCCTTAAACGGTAATTATTTATAATTTGAAAAAATTTATTGTTTTGTAATTTAGTCGAATACATCTTCTTCATGTGACTTGAATCAAAACCGAAAACATAAAAATTTGTGCAATACAAGCAAACGCACATAAATTATTTTCTATTACAATTTCATCATCCGTTTATTTTGCGTTTCTTCTTCCCATTTTTAGTTCATACAAAATTAAAATATTTGAATGAACGATTTTTATTTTCAAAACTCGTTATAGGTACTTATTGTTTTAAAGTGAATATGGTTTATATGTAGGTACTTATAAAATAGTTTTTTTAAATTTATCGTTTGCTTTCTAATACTGCCACCGGAGAATCTTTTCTATGTTGAGATGTAGGGACATTTTTCGTGTGCGTTTCAATCTACATAAATATTTGATATACAGTGAAACGTATGTATATAATTTAAATGATAATAATATATTAATGAATAAATAAAGATTAATAGAATTAATTTGTTAGTTTTTATTGTAAAATAATTGATCTTTTAAAATGTTCCAAATCGTGATTTGAATTTAAAGTTTATTCTCTTTTTTTTTTACTTTTTCTTGGAAGTAAATTTTTCAGTTATTTCATTTTTGCTACATTTTGTTTGCATCATCGAATTGAAGTCTCTTTCTATAATAAATATGTTTAAAAAAGGTATATCTTTTCTGAGATTTTTCAATGAAATTTGTATAATATCAATTTAATAATTGTATTAAGCAAATTTTCAAACTAATTTGGTACTGTAATAAAGTGAATTAACATTTAACAGAAATGGGAAAATATAATTCCAAACGGAGCAAGAGTGAAACAAATAGTGTTTCTGTAATTTAGGCTATAAAAAGTTTGCAATTTGATAAAACTTCGATAATCCGAACTTCGAATACAACAGCGCAAACAATCCAATAAAATTTATTATGCATACGTTCAACAAAACCAAAATTGCAACAATTCAACCAGAGTAATTATTAAACCATAAACTCACGAAGTTTTATTTAACGACACCACACCAAACCTAATACCAAATGCTGATACAAAGAAAAATTAAATATTTTGGATTCCATCAAATTACATAAATCGTTTTAAGACACCAAGAAGACATCTTGATTTAGTATTCTCTTTGCCAGACATTACCAACATTTCTACGGAAATTATAAAAACAAAACTCATTGAAAATATGATCGTGGAGGAATGATCATGTATGTTAATTTTTCGAAACATTAACTTAGCAATCTTGAAGTCGCAAATAACAACAAACGTGAATTGGTAGTGTAGTGAACATAAACAACAATTTAAATTTGTTATTAAAATCAACATTATGGAAGTTTTCGTCGATGATCCTGATACTTACCAACATGAAGGTGACGCGGTATACATCAAATTCGAAATACTTTGAGAGACAAACACAAACAAATTTAATCTTATAATAACCCTCACAATTTAAAATTAGAACTAATATCAAATACTCTCATTGATCTGGCATTTAAAGTAAATACACAAAGTTTAATTTCTGATGAAGTTTTTCGCAAAATTAGTTCCGAAACATTAAAACTTAGCTAATGACACAGTTGGCGACTGATATCGGTGATATATTTTATAAGAACCTTTAAAATGAGAATGATAAATATAAATCAGAACCTCTCCAAATTTTAATGATGCGTAAATCGCAATAGAACTTTATGTACTGAAAATATAAATATAGGCTATTTTGACGCAAGAGCAAGTGTAGTAAAAACTCCTATATGCCATAAACATGGTTGTTCGCGCATTTTGTATTACGCATACGTCATTAAAATAAGATATAATTTTTCCTCCTGCTGAAATGAGTTTTGTACAGCATGATGTCAAAGCCATTTCAGAATTTTTCCTTAATTTAAAAAATGGTATAAACATTTTGCCTGGTGCAAAAGTGCCAAAATATTTCACTGTGGATTGGCCTTCCGCGTCAATTTTAATTATTTTTAATTTAATGTTGACTATCCTAAATAAAGTCAATGATGACTATATAAATTACATTTATAAAATAGTAGCAACCAAAAATTAGCCAAACCCGGAAAAAAATTAATATACTGTTCCCACATGGTAAATATATTTAAATTGCAAATAATAAAAAGATATTTTCTTCTTTATTTGTTTGCGGCAATACTCAATTACTTGAAAAAATCGATGTTGTTTTATAAATTATTTATAATAATTTGCTGCACTAAAAAAACCAGGCATGTAGACGAGTCATTTAAACAATTCAAATCAAATATTCATGTCATTTACGACACCAAACAAGAAACAACAATAAATGAATATTTTAGATTTCAGTTTTTTTAGATTTAAATTATAATTATTTTTTATTTAATTTCATTCATTATCTTCCCGTATGGGTTCATTTATCAATGCCAGAAGAATCATTGTAATGTGGTATGTAGTATGCAAACGTGTAAAATTGATTCAAAATCGTAAAACACCATTCCATTGACAAAAATTGTGATAATAAGTGAAAGTAAAAAAGTGTTTAATCATTATTGTGAAAAATAAGTGTGACGGTTATAAATATTTGTGAATTATTCATGGATTTTTAAGTGTGAGTAAAACTTTTTCTCTGACTATTTTGGTCGTGAAAATACAAAAATTATTTCTGATTGATTTTTTGAAAATGAATTTAAATTTGGCTCATGAGAGCTGAATTTATCTTCAATATAAATATGTATATTAGTTGCATTAATTGTATTAATATTATTTAACATTACTATTATTATAATATAAGTTTACAGCAGTAGATGAGGAGGCACACAATTAAATACAATAGGAGGGGTAAATAAAAATGCCTCAAAGTGGAGAAAATTTTGAAAGGATTAAAAGTTAGTTTCATAACTAAACTTTTTTCAAATCCATTAGCATTTTAGAATCTTATTTCAGATTTTTTGCAAAAGAGAGATCCTCACACAACAAGAGCAGGGTTAATGGGTCGAAAGCCATAAAACCATTAACCGAACATGAGCAGAGGATTTTAGGAATAATGACTCCACAAGTCATTGATGGAGACGTTGATTTGCTAAAACTTTTCGAACAACAATTCATTGTAGGTTTAATTAATATTACCAAAACTTCTTTTATATCAATAATTAATATTATATCCATAAATCCGATTTTTCAGCAGCTTTAAGCCAGCAACTGTCATCTGCGATTCAGTGGGAATTGTTGAAGCTGTTCCACAGATTCCGGAGACATCAATGGATGTTGAAACTGACATAATCTTAACTGCGCAGCCAGAGGATGATCTGGTCCCAACTATTACTCAACAGTCAGTCGGAAGAACTAAACGCGCCAAACCAAATGTGATGAATGAAAAAGAGTGTTTGGCCAAGATGATAAAATTGGAGGAAAAAAATTGAACTAAAACGAGAAATTGAACATTGAAAAAGAAACACTAATTATTTTAGATAGTTTAAATGAAATAAAATATAAAAATATTAATTTTTAATCATAATAAAATGTCAAAATGTATTCAGCAATAATGACAAAATGAAAACGATTTATTCAGCGCAACTCAGCTAAATTTTTCATAAGGCCACCGAGAATCGCATAATTTGGTTGTGTGAAATATAAAATATTCACCACATTTATTGCCAGAACTATAATCGACCCTCAGTAATCGATATTTCAATTTGTATTCGGCTAAATTGTAACAAGTGGTGTCAACTGTGGGATTTTGAATATCTAAAAATTAAATTACTTAAAATAAAGGATGTTTAGTAAAAGGAGTTGGGTCAATAAAATCTACTAACTTCGGACAACGGAATCGAGTTCAGGATTGATGGAGATAAATTTTTGCTCCCAGATCGCGCAGTGGTTAAAGCTGCGGCAAACGGAAGGCGAGAATTTCGATGTAAGAGCAACCGATCCTACAACATCAGGAGGATTCTACATGGGGCTATTAATAGCTGTTGTACAACATATACAACTACAAACATAACAAATGACTGATGACCTCAAAACTAAAATGATAGTAAAACAAGAAGGGGTCTCAAAACCGATATGATTACCAGCCAAGAAAGATTATTGACGTAACGTTAAACTCAGAAGTTGACACAATCAAAATTGAAATGAATAAGCAAGTTGAGGTGGCTGATCAAATATTCATGAGGATTGAGAAAGTGTTGATGGATTTAAGGACTAACGGCAGTGCTCAATTTGCTCGACCAAGCAGTTCAATAAAATTAATACCACTATCGTTCGATGGAACGACGTCATTTAACATTTTCAAACTCCAAATTGAAATGGCGGCTACATGGAACGGTTTGTTGAGTGAGGAAATAAGCGTGATATTCTGAACATAGTATAAAACAATAATCTACAAGAACTTATTCTTTCTACTGAATGTGATTTAAATAAATTCAGTTGTACGATACACTGAATAAATCACGCATTGGGATAAATGTGTCTAACTCTTGTTTGTGTTCCATTGTCGCAACACCATCGTAAACTTTTGCGATTAATTTCGGTCCAAATCCATAAGATGGGCTATGTCTAGCACATGTTTCGAAATTCTTTCAGCTAATCTGTTTTAAGTGGTTTTAAGCTAATCTGTTTTTAGCGGATTGTTAATTGCATTTCGAATTTAATTTAAAATCACTTGGCTTATTGAAATAATAAGATCGTTTTGAATATCTGGCGAGACATTTTTAAAATTGAATTTTAATTTAAATGATTATTTTCATTTAATGATTTCGATTAGTAGTGCAACAACTCATAATAGTTTCCCATATTTTTATTTTTACAAAACGGCAATTCTTGAGAAAACAGACGGTATAATCGATATATATAAAATTACAGGATAAAAATAGAGATAGAGAATGCAAGTAAAATATCCATACAATACATACAATATATTTGTAATGCAACAACAAAATAATAGAAAATCATAAATACTGGAGAGTATTTCTTTTAACTTTATAATCACTTTCTCCTCTTCATAATTTCAAATGAACATTGTTCATTAAAAAAGTTAAACCGCGTGAACAAAACACAAGTTAAGTCAAAATATGTACTACACAATCCTTTGTTTTCCAACCGCGCAGTTTTTAAATTTCATATGAACAAAGCATAGTTATGTTCATTTAAATACGTCATAGTGTGGAAATATAATGATTTAACATTTAACCACCGCCAATATTAAGCATTTAATTTGCCTGGGAATATATTATTATTTTTGTATATAAATTCTAAAGGTATGCCATATGCTCCAAGTATAAGAAATAGTAATTCTTATACTATAAGCATCGTAATACCGCACCTAATTTTAAATGTTATAATTATTAATGTGCTTTAGTGCGAAAAATTATAAAGTTTTTTAATATAATTAGTTTTTTGGTTGGGTGTTCTGCGGACGCTTTGACGCTACACCACTGATATATGCTGGGTGGGCCATCTATCGGTTTAAATTTGAATCACCGGTTATTTCGATTCTGGTAAGTTTTATGTCATTTTATTCTGTCACAAATATTTAGTATTTTATCTCCACTGAACGAAATGAATCGATTTACGCGTGACCAATCGTTGGGATTTATTGGAAATTTATTTAAAAAAAAAATTGATCGGAAATTGCACGAAAATATCGTGCAAAATTTGATCGCAGATAAGGACGAACAATGCCCGGCATACACAAGATTATTATTAAAGTTCGTGGAACTGGTTTCATTGGTGCTGCACCAAGACGGAAGCGTGCTCGTAAAATGCGTACACTCTAAAATATGGAAGCTGTGGTTGACTGTGCGTGAGAATCCATTAACATCAACTCGTTATCTTACTCAAGAATTGAACGTCTCACACACCATTTAACGTGTGATTGAGAGTGTGCGTGAGAATCCATCAATATCAACTTATTTTCATACTCAAGAATCGAACGACTCGCGCACCATTTTACGTCGAATTTTGCGAACAGATCTTGGAAGGACGCCTTACAAAGTTCAATTGGTTCAAGAAATGAAGCCGCATGACCATTCGCTTCGTTTTCACTTCGCTAGATGGACGAGAAACTGCACGATGATGTCGATTTTACCAAAAAAAAATCATCTCTTCGGATGAAGCTCATTTTCCTTTTTGTGTGTACGTTTATAAGCAAAGTTGCCGTATTTGAGGCCCACTCGTGGTCTTACTGAAGCTGATGTACCCATAACGATGGACTGTTTGGTGCGACTTGTGGAACAGTGGCATCATTGGCCCATATTTCTTTGAAAATGAGGACGGCGCAACCATAACGGTCAATGGAGACACCTATCGCACCATAACCGATTTTTTTTAACCCACTCTCCATGGTATTGATGTGAACGGTGTTTGGTTTCAACAGGATGGTGCAATACTTATATATATATATATATATATATATATATATATATATATATATATATATATATTATATATATATATATATATATATATTATATATATATATATATATATATATATATATATATATATATATATATATATATATATATATATATTTATATATATGTATATATATATATATACATATATATATATATATATATATATATATATATATATATATATATATATATATATATATATATTTATATATATATATATATTTATATATATATATATATATATATATATATATATAAAATATATATTTATATATATATATATATATTTATATATATATATATATATATATATATATATATATATATATATATATATATATATATATATTTATATATATATATATATATATATATATATATATATATATATATATATATATATATATATATATATATATATATATATATATATATATATATATATAAATATATATATATACATATATATATATATATATATATATATATATATATATATATATATATATATATATATATATATATATATATATATATATATATATATATATATATATACAGGCTTAGCTTAGAATGTCTTCCTATCAGCCAGTACATCTCGCGTTGTTTTATTTTAATTTGCTCTGCACGTTAAACAAAAAGCAGAGCAAATTAAAATAAAACAACGCGAGATGTACTGGCTGATAGGAAGACATTCTAAGCTAAGCCTGTACTGTAAACGCCTCATCTACGAATCGATAATTAAACCAATTTGGACGTATGGCATCCAACTCTGGGGATGCACTAAACAATCAAATCGTTTAATTATTCAACGCAGCCAAAACAAATTTCTACGGGCAATAACAAATGCTTACCGCTACGTTACCAAC
>OZ010736.1:76770394-76840861 GCA_963932295.1 Tipula lateralis | reverse complement strand
AAATGGTGCGCGAGTCGTTCGATTCTTGAGTATGAAAATAAGTTGATATTGATGGATTCTCACGCACACTCTCAATCACACGTTAAATGGTGTGTGAGACGTTCAATTCTTGAGTAAGATAACGAGTTGATGTTAATGGATTCTCACGCACAGTCAACCACAGCTTCCATATTTTAGAGTGTACGCATTTTACGAGCACGCTTCCGTCTTGGTGCAGCACCAATGAAACCAGTTCCACGAACTTTAATAATAATCTTGTGTATGCCGGGCATTGTTCGTCCTTATCTGCGATCAAATTTTGCACGATATTTTCGTGCAATTTCCGATCAATTTTTTTTAAATAAATTTCCAATAAATCCCAACGATTGGTCACGCGTAAATCGATTCATTTCGTTCAGTGGAGATAAAATACTAAATATTTGTGACAGAATAAAATGACATAAAACTTACCAGAATCGAATAACCGGTGATTCAAATTTAAACCGATAGATGGCCCACCCAGCATATATCAGTGGTGTAGCGTCAAAGCGTTCGCAGAACACCCAACCAAAAACTAATTATATTAAAAAACTTTATAATTTTTCGCACTAAAGCACATTAATAATTATAACATTTAAAATTAGGTGCGGTATTACGATGCTTATAGTATAAGAATTACTATTTCTTATACTTGGAGCATATGGCATACCTTTAGAATTTATATACAAAAATAATAATATATTCCCAGGCAAATTAAATGCTTAATATTGGCGGTGTTTAAATGTTAAATCATTATATTTCCCCACTATGACGTATTTAAATGAACATAACTATGCTTTGTTCATATGAAATTTAAAAACTGCGCGGTTGGAAAACAAAGGATTGTGTAGTACATATTTTGACTTAACTTGTGTTTTGTTCACGCGGTTTAACTTTTTTAATGAACAATGTTCATTTGAAATTATGAAGAGGAGAAAGTGATTATAAAGTTAAAAGAAATACTCTCAGTATTTATGATTTTCTATTATTTTGTTGTTGCATTACAAATATATTGTATGTATTGTATGGATATTTTACTTGCATTCTCTATCTCTATTTTTATCCTGTAATTTTATATATATCGATTATACCGTCTGTTTTCTCAAGAATTGCCGTTTTGTAAAATAAAAATATGGGAAACTATTATGAGTTGTTGCACTACTAATCGAAATCATTAAATGAAAATAATCATTTAAATTAAAATTCAATTTTAAAAATGTCTCGCCAGATATTCAAAACGATCTTATTATTTCAATAAGCCAAGTGATTTTAAATTAAATTCGAAATGCAATTAACAATCCGCTAAAAACAGATTAGCTTAAAACCACTTAAAACAGATTAGCTGAAAGAATTTCGAAACATGTGCTAGACATAGCCCATCTTATGGATTTGGACCGAAATTAATCGCAAAAGTTTACGATGGTGTTGCGACAATGGAACACAAACAAGAGTTAGACACATTTATCCCAATGCGCGATTTATTCAGTGTATCGTACAACTGAATTTATTTAAATCACATTCAGTAGAAAGAATAAGTTCTTGTAGATTATTGTTTTATACTATGTTCAGAATATCACGCTTATTTCCTCACTCAACAAACCGTTCCATGTAGCCGCCATTTCAATTTGGAGTTTGAAAATGTTAAATGACGTCGTTCCATCGAACGATAGTGGTATTAATTTTATTGAACTGCTTGGTCGAGCAAATTGAGCACTGCCGTTAGTCCTTAAATCCATCAACACTTTCTCAATCCTCATGAATATTTGATCAGCCACCTCAACTTGCTTATTCATTTCAATTTTGATTGTGTCAACTTCTGAGTTTAACGTTACGTCAATAATCTTTCTTGGCTGGTAATCATATCGGTTTGAGACCCTTCTTGTTTTACTATCATTTTAGTTTTGAGGTCATCAGTCATTTGTTATGTTTGTAGTTGTATATGTTGTACAACAGCTATTAATAGCCCCATGTAGAATCCTCCTGATGTTGTAGGATCGGTTGCTCTTACATCGAAATTCTCGCCTTCCGTTTGCCGCAGCTTTAACCACTGCGCGATCTGGGAGCAAAAATGTATCTCCATCAATCCTGAACTCGATTCCGTTGTCCGAAGTTAGTAGATTTTATTGACCCAACTCCTTTTACTAAACATCCTTTATTTTAAGTAATTTAATTTTTAGATATTCAAAATCCCACAGTTGACACCACTTGTTACAATTTAGCCGAATACAAATTGAAATATCGATTACTGAGGGTCGATTATAGTTCTGGCAATAAATGTGGTGAATATTTTATATTTCACACAACCAAATTATGCGATTCTCGGTGGCCTTATGAAAAATTTAGCTGAGTTGCGCTGAATAAATCGTTTTCATTTTGTCATTATTGCTGAATACATTTTGACATTTTATTATGATTAAAAATTAATATTTTTATATTTTATTTCATTTAAACTATCTAAAATAATTAGTGTTTCTTTTTCAATGTTCAATTTCTCGTTTTAGTTCAATTTTTTTCCTCCAATTTTATCATCTTGGCCAAACACTCTTTTTCATTCATCACATTTGGTTTGGCGCGTTTAGTTCTTCCGACTGACTGTTGAGTAATAGTTGGGACCAGATCATCCTCTGGCTGCGCAGTTAAGATTATGTCAGTTTCAACATCCATTGATGTCTCCGGAATCTGTGGAACAGCTTCAACAATTCCCACTGAATCGCAGATGACAGTTGCTGGCTTAAAGCTGCTGAAAAATCGGATTTATGGATATAATATTAATTATTGATATAAAAGAAGTTTTGGTAATATTAATTAAACCTACAATGAATTGTTGTTCGAAAAGTTTTAGCAAATCAACGTCTCCATCAATGACTTGTGGAGTCATTATTCCTAAAATCCTCTGCTCATGTTCGGTTAATGGTTTTATGGCTTTCGACCCATTAACCCTGCTCTTGTTGTGTGAGGATCTCTCTTTTGCAAAAAATCTGAAATAAGATTCTAAAATGCTAATGATTTGAAAAAAGTTTAGTTATGAAACTAACTTTTAATCCTTTCAAAATTTTCTCCACTTTGAGGCATTTTTATTTACCCCTCCTATTGTATTTAATTGTGTGCCTCCTCATCTACTGCTGTAAACTTATATTATAATAATAGTAATGTTAAATAATATTAATACAATTAATGCAACTAATATACATATTTATATTGAAGATAAATTCAGCTCTCATGAGCCAAATTTAAATTCATTTTCAAAAAATCAATCAGAAATAATTTTTGTATTTCACAACCAAAATAGTCAGAGAAAAAGTTTTACTCACACTTAAAAATCCATGAATAATTCACAAATATTTATAACCGTCACACTTATTTTTCACAATAATGATTAAACACTTTTTTACTTTCACTTATTATCACAATTTTTGTCAATGGAATGGTGTTTTACGATTTTGAATCAATTTTACACGTTTGCATACTACATACCACATTACAATGATTCTTCTGGCATTGATAAATGAACCCATACGGAAGATAATGAATGAAATTAAATAAAAAATAATTATAATTTAAATCTAAAAAACTGAAATCTAAAATATTCATTTATTGTTGTTTCTTGTTTGGTGTCGTAAATGACATGAATATTTGATTTGAATTGTTTAAATGACTCGTCTACATGCCTGGTTTTTTTAGTGCAGCAAATTATTATAAATAATTTATAAAGCAACATCGATTTTTTCAAGTAATTGAGTATTGCCGCAAACAAATAAAGAAGAAAATATCTTTTTATTATTTGCAATTTAAATATATTTACCATGTGGGAACAGTATATTAATTTTTTTCCGGGTTTGGCTAATTTTTGGTTGCTACTATTTTATAAATGTAATTTATATAGTCATCATTGACTTTATTTAGGATAGTCAACATTAAATTAAAAATAATTAAAATTGACGCGGAAGGCCAATCCACAGTGAAATATTTTGGCACTTTTGCACCAGGCAAAATGTTTATACCATTTTTAAATTAAGGAAAAATTCTGAAATGGCTTTGACATCATGCTGTACAAAACTCATTTCAGCAGGAGGAAAAATTATATCTTATTTTAATGACGTATGCGTAATACAAAATGCGCGAACAACCATGTTTATGGCATATAGGAGTTTTTACTACACTTGCTCTTGCGTCAAATAGCCTATATTTATATTTTCAGTACATAAAGTTCTATTGCGATTTACGCATCATTAAAATTTGGAGAGGTTCTGATTTATATTTATCATTCTCATTTTAAAGGTTCTTATAAAATATATCACCGATATCAGTCGCCAACTGTGTCATTAGCTAAGTTTTAATGTTTCGGAACTAATTTTGCGAAAAACTTCATCAGAAATTAAACTTTGTGTATTTACTTTAAATGCCATATATATATATATATATAAATATATATATATATATATGATATATATATATATATATATATATATATATATATATATATATATATATATATTATATATATATATATATATATATATATATATATATATATATATATATAATATATATATATATATATATATATATATATGTATATATATATATATATATATATATATATATATATATATATATATATATATATATATATATATATATATATATATATATATATATATATATATATATATATATATATATATATATATATATATATATATATATATATATATATATATATATATATATATATATATATATATATATATATATATATATATATATATATATATATATATATATATATATATATATATATTATATATATATATATGATTGCAATGTTAGTCGTCACACTGAGTGGACGTGTTTTTTTTCCACTCGGTGTTTAATTAAATAAAATAAATTCGTTTGTGTGTGTGTGTTTGTGGCTTAAGTTTTGGATTTTCAGATGAGTATCGTTATTATATTATACTATATTTAATATTAAATTATATTATATATTGCATTATATATTTAGGTTTTAGTGTTTATATATTATGGTGGATGTACATATATCGTATTTGTGTTTGTCAGTTCGCATCGTGTATACATTGCCAGTAATGGTATTGGTATATAGTTATATCAATGCGTATATGTATACGGCCGTTTCCCATCGAAAAACATGGCCGGTCCTATGTATGTGTAATGGGTTAGAAAGTGGTAAATACTTCAACAATCGTATGAAAAAGCTGATTTTTTCGTAATTTTTGACTTTTAACTTCCTTTTACTTGGTAGGAAGGCCCGATAACCAATAACTCACTTTTCAGAGTTTGGAAAATGATTATTTATCAACAATCCTTGATTAATAATTTTCATTCAAACCAATATTTTAATTCATGATTTTGAAGATTTAAGAATCTAGATTTTTATATTTTCGATCGTGAATAGAAAAATAAAACGAAATGAATTTGTAATATCGGGTTTAAATTCATATTGTTTGTTATGTTGTGCTCTGGTTCCCGCATACAAGCAGTAATATGATTTTATTTTGCATCCCGCTCGTTTTTTTCCATTTTTCCTTCGTTTCAATTTTTTAGAAATAATGCAAACAGTTTTATTCTTCGTTGTCTTTTAGTGCATTTCGCTTCATTTTTATTTTATTTTGATTTTGTTTCTTTATTTTAGTTTGCTACGAGCATTTGAGGCGAAAGTATGTGTTCGTTGTCAGTATGATTTTGTTGTTACGTAATATTTTTAGATCACATTAAATTTTATGCATTTTATTTTTTTAGGCTTACAGAATTTTTATTTAGGATTATTAAAACAGTTTGAATTGTATGACTTAAATTACTTTCATTCTTTATAAAAATTATAAAATTGATATTTTGGTCAATTACGTTTGTTGTGCTTTGTTGTCTTTAGTGCATTCGTTTCGTTTTTAATTTATTTTTAATTTTGTTGCTTTGTTTTAGTTTGCTACGAGCAGTTGCGACGGGAGGATGTATTTGTTTTATGATAAATTTTATGTTTTCGTAATTTATTTTCAATATACATAACATTTTATCTGTTCAGAATTTTTTTTTTAGGTTTTCAAATAGTTATCAATTTTATTTAGATTTTGATAATATCTATCTGAATTTAAACTAGGAAATAAATTAAACAAAACGTTAATTTTATTATTTCCAAAAATAATTAAATTGATGTTTCGTTTAATTTTTCGAAATAAAATTAACGAATTAACAATTATACAAATTTTGTCACCCGAAGTAGTTAGTAAAATTATGAATTGAATAATATCAAATTTATATATTTATATTTATATTAAAATTTTTATTTCCTCAAATATATTTTAAATTCGCTAAAAATTACATATATTTTTGGTCAATTTTTTTCATGCCGACAAGTAAACATACAATACAATACAATTAACAGTAACAGACAATGTACCATCAAAAACAAAAAGAAACATAAAAATCATCGTAAACAAAACAAACAAAATAATTTTTGTGACTGTGTATTCTTTGTGTGCTAGAGTGTTTTTCCTATACATGAATCAATGCAAAAGAGGAGTTACGTTATATAATCACTGTTTATACATTTTCTCGAATCACATTGAACCATTTTGATCATGTGATCATATTCGATAAACGAAATATTATCGAACTTAAATATTAGCCGAAAATACAAATAAAAATCAAGAAAAAATTTCTTATGATGAAAAATTTGAGTATGTATCAATAAATGGGAAAATTAGTTTACGACAGTCCTGATAAATAATCATATTTAGATGCCTCATATACAAAAATTGATGTTAAGGCCTTTATTGTAAGATATAACAAAGCAAAGTCAAAAAATTACGAGAAATCGACAGTTTACGAACGAATTGTACAAATTTTGTTGTTTTCTAACCATTTACTCATACTAACTCTTAAAAGAGAATAATTGGCCTGAGCTTTAATTGAATTGGTTATATACATCAATTTCAATATCTATGGCCCTGTTTACATCATCCATCACTACACAACCTCACTGCGCACTTTATCGTTTACACGTATAAACTCAAATCGTCATCAAAACTTTTGTTATATTAGTATGTGTGAGATAATTTTCATTTTATTTTGATGCTTTGCGAAGGAAGGTTCTCTTAACTAGTAAAAAAAATATTATTGTTTTCAGTTTATGGAAAGTTTGTGTTGTTTTATAAGAAAAATATATTTTGTGATTGATTTATGTTTTGTGTACCTTCAAATTAGAAAGACAAAAAATATAATTTTTAATGGTTTAGCCATCGATATTTTTAATTTTGTATGTAAAAAAGTAAATCTTTTAAGTGAATCATAATTAATTTAAAATTTCAATCTTCTGTTAATTAAAAATAAATAATATTTGTAAGCATCAAATGATGTGATGTTTTTATGGGGTAGATAAATTTTATGTTTATAGTTCTATGTATTTATTGTAGGATTTAGTCTTTAAATATGGATTATAATTTTCGAAATTCGACAACGGATGAGTCTAGTGATACATTTTTAAATGAAGATAACGATGCATTTCTGTATAATGATGATGCTGTATTTTTGAGTGATGATGATTCTCAAATCAAGGTGTGCCAATTAACAGCAGCTGCCTACTTGTTGTTAGCTGATGCATTAGACATTGAGGAGGAAGAAGAATCGAAAATAAAACGGCTTTGGATTAAGCCATATAGAAAAACGCGGCTACAATTTGGCGAAACCCACAATCTCATGCGCGAATTACAACCAAATATGTCGGATTTTAAAAATTTTATTAGGATGGATAAAGATTGTTTTAATATGATATTGTCGGCTATCAGACCGGATATTGAGAAACAAAACACAGTCATGAGGAATGCGATATCAGCAGAAGAAAAATTAGCAGTTACGCTTAGATTCTTAGCAACTGAAGAAAGCTATATGGAATTAGATTATAATTCTAAGTTGTCAAAATCTTTCCTGTCTTCATCAATTGTTACGGTTTGCGAAGCTATATTGAAACATTTAAAGAATGAGTTTTTAAAGGTAAAGTAAACATAAATTATTTATAATACTTAAATTTATTGTTCTACTTAATATAATTTACAAGGTGACTATATTATCTCCTCTTCATTTAACATATCCACCATAGCCATTTCTATAATATTTTTTGATGTTGAAACATTTGGCTGATTAGCCTCTTTAATAATTTTACTTTCCAAAATTTTTATTTTATTGTGTATATGTGGATTTATTAAAGGAGGGAAAATGGAATGTGTGGTCGAAGATGGAATGAATGAAGAAGTATGAGGCATTTGTTCTAAAATGTTTTGGTTTGTTGTGAGTTCTGAAACTGGAGAGGAAGTAATGGATGAGAGGAATAATGGTTTTCGAAACTTTGTAGTATTTGTTTCTTTATTTACATTAATATCAAATGGGAAAGATGTAATAGTTTCTGAACTATCATTTAAAACTTCGGGAGTTGAATTCTGGGATAGGTTGTAGTGAAATGAAGGAGATGAATTAAATGTATGTTGTGTTGAACTATGATTTACGAGAGTATCGTGATATCTTCGATTGTCTTCTTCGGCATAAATTGGTGATATGGATCTATCATGTTGTTCCTGTTGGAAAGTGTTATCTTCTTCTGACAAAATTCTTCTTCCTTTGTTAGTTCGCGTCTCTGTTGTAAAATATCTTTAGATTGTTTAAGCATATTCATGGCCTCGATCTTGAGCTCATCTTGTAATTTTGTTTTCCTTTTCTGAAATAAATATTAAATATCATTAATTCAATAAAACATTCAATACTACATTCAATAAAATTTTTATAATTTTTTTTTTTTAGTTTCCTACGACCAAAGAGGAGTGGCTAAGAATAGCTTACGAATATAAATATAAATGGCAGTTCCCCCACTGCTTGGGTGCTTTAGATGGCAAGCATATAGCATTTCGACTATCAAAAACAGATGCTCCACTATTTTACAACTATAAAGGATTTCACAGCCTTATACTACTTGGGCTTGCGGATGCCTTTGGGAAATTCATTTTCGTTGACGTTGGATGTAATGGGAGAATAAGCGATGGTGGTGTGTTACAGAGGTCTAATTTTATGTATATCGTTCAGCAGCCAGATAAATATTTACCAACTAAATCAATTGTTGGAGATTCAAGGCTTTTACCTTATGTGTTTGTTGCAGATAATGCATTTCCGCTACTTCAAAATATGATGACACCATACGCATTTACAACGACAGACGAAAATAAAAAAAAATATAACCATAGGCTAAGCCGGGCTCGCCAGACAATTGAACGAGCTTTTGGAATACTGAGTAATAGGTTTCAGATATTTCAAAAGCCAATAAATCTGAATCAAGATAAGGTTAAAATTATTGTGAAATGTTGTTGTGTCCTGCACAATTTCTTGATAACAAGAAGTCGATGGTACGGTGAGCAAAATATATGTGAAGAATCTCAAAATACCACGACTCAGCAGGTGGCAAATGAACGTGCAAACACGAAAAGCTCAAGAATTGGTGAAAGTGTGAGAACATCTTTAACAGAATATTTCAATAATGAGGGATCAATATAATTAATTATAATAAAATTAAAACTAAGCTTATTAAAATATTAAAAAATTTTGCAACACTTACTTTTGGTGTTTCATTTGTCCTTTTATTAGCTTCTTCGTTGGTTGTCGTCATATCTGCTTCAACATTTTCTATATTAGATGTGCTTGGTTCCGAGTCATTACAATTTAATAAAAACAACAATTCATTGTAGCACCATAATTTAGGCACATACACATCGTCTGCACTTGCTCCGCTTTTTCTTGAACTAACCACTTTCGCTTTCTCTCTAGATAGCTGGTTCCGGAGTGTTCGAATTTTGCTCTTTATGCAGTTATAGATATATATATATATATATATATATATATATATATATATATATATATATATATATATATATATATTCATATGTATATATATATATATATATATATATATATATATATATATATATATATATATATATATATACATATATAAATATATATATATATATATATATATATATATATATATATATATATAAATATATATATATATATATATTTATATATATATATATATATATATATTTATTTATATATATATATATATATATATATATATATATATATATATATATATATATATATATATATATATATATATATAAATATATATATGTATATATATATATATATATATATATATATATATATATATATATATATATATATATATATATATATATATATATTGAATTGTAACATTATATACATCAGTTGTGGAAAACACAAATGCACATTCTATAGTCTTAATTATGATGTCCTTGAAAACGATTTCATATAAATTTTTGTTAAATTTTATATAGCACGTTATTTTGTTTTCTTAGTTGCATTAGTCAAATAAAATTGTAAATATTTTACTATGTATTTCCCTTCCCTTTTGTTTTATATAATTTGCTTATATATACATAGATCATGTATAGATCAATAATTTTCCAATGCGTATACGGGCAATGTATACAGGTTTGATCTTGTTTATATTTGTGTACATATAATATAATATATAAATGCTATTTGATAGCTGGTTTGCTATTTCATGGGTTTGCATGTAATGTTTTTATATTTAATTATTGTTTGAGAATTTAAATTTAGTTTTTGGCTGTAATGCAATTAGGATTTTAATGCGATGCCATGTATAGATTAATGGTCGAATAGTCAGTTTTTATACGACCAGGGAGGTGACTTGTATGTGGGAGGTGTGAAGCGGTTATGGTGGATCTTCTGGTTTCCAGTGGATTTTATTCGTGTATGAAGTTTCAGATATAAGCGGGGGTTTGCGGCCTTTCCCGTCGTTGGATTGATTTTTATGTTTGTCTTAGATGGGTTAAATTTTGGAAGCTTCCTTTCAACTACAGTGGTGCTGAGGGGTGCGGAGCGAATTGATGGCGTGTAATTCCAGGTATCGATAGAGGTTGCTTCCTCCAACATGTTCTTGTTCGGTTTCAGCTCGGTCCGAAGTCTGGTGGCGTCTTCCGAAACTAACCACGCTATCGGGGCTGCCTATTGAACTGCAGAATTTATTGTTTAGTGATTCTAAGTCATGATTGTGGAGTTGTTTCAGTCTCGTTGATATTTGAATGTTGTTGCTTTTAATTTTTCGTTGTTCAAATTGGGCCTACGCTTGACTTGGTCGCGGGTTTCGGGATTGAATGGTTTTCAGCAGTAGTCCCGGGATGAGTTGCCGGTGATGGAGAATGCAGGTTTTGTCTTGTATCGGGTTTGAGTGTCCTTGTTTTGGAGAGTCTTAAAGGATGCGTATGCCTTCGTCCAGGGAGTCACTTTGCTGTAGGTGTGGCGGATCTGCTTCGATTTTTACTGTTTATGGGTTCAGTAGGCGCTGATTCAAATTTGCTACAGTTTTAAAAAGAGGAATAGTTGTGTTGAGGAGCTCCATTCATATCATTTGAAAGGAAGTCGTATCTGAGTGCGAAATAGTATAAGTTGAGGTAACGGTTATAGTAAAAGGGTGCGTGTGTGTGACACATAGGTAATAAGGAAAGTGTACACATTCTCAGGGATTTTGTAGGACAGGAGTGTTTAGTTTTGATGCAGAACACGAGTCTGTATCTTCTATTATCGAAGGTACATTTTGGAATTGTGGTTGAAGGTTGCTTAGTCTGGAAGTTAGTGACGGGTCGGGCGGGGATTTCACTGTAGGGGCGGGCAGTTGGAACTTTTAGAAGGTTTGGGTGTCGGCGGGATTGTAGCAGTTTTGCAGTGGTGGTTTGGAAGCATTCAATTTTGTAGAGTGTCGGGAGGTTTTGATGTTTTGGCTGGATTTTTGGAGGATGTCGCTCGATTCTGGAGTGGGCTGGGATTGTGCAGGACTGTTGGAGGAAGCGGTTTTTCTAGGTATTTGTAGCTGCATGCTGGCGATTTGTTGTTGGCCTCATGGTACTGCTGTGGTTTGGGGGGGAGAGGGAAGTTTCGTGGCTGGATGTGATTGGAACGGGCATGATGGTCGAGCTAGTTGCGGTGGCGGTTGGGAGCCTTTGTTGGCATGTCGGGTTTTTATGGAATAAAAACTATTTATGGAATAATTTATGGAAAAGGTTTGGTTTTAATTATTTATATAAGTGTAAATATGATTATAGTTGGAGGGGGTTTATAAGGAAAGTTTATTATATAAAAAAAAGATATTGCATAATTTCGGAATGTAAAACGTTTTCAGAGATTATTTTTGATTTTTTGATAAACATATTCCAATATTATGGTATCATCAACGTAATGGTTGACGGGTACTTAATCTAGCATACCATATTAATTTAATTTATTGTTCCAGATTCAGGAGCGATGAGTTAAATTATATTTGTGTTTTTGATTAACTATGATTGGTGTGTGGTTTAGAGTTTGAATAAATAATAAAATAAATAATAATTAAGTTACAGATTCCTGTCTAGTAAATTTATTTTTATAATTTTGTGTGAATGATTTGATTTTAATACCTTATAGCTAAGTTCCAGGTCATAGCTGACTTACTCTATTATTTGATTATATAAATAATTTACCCTATTCACGAATTGACAGTTTGTTAGGTCGTCACAATGTGTGTATATGAGGTGCTTTCGGGTCGTGAAATAAATAAATGTTGCCCCTCGCGTTAGATAGTGGTGGATTTGGAAATATAGGGTCGCAACTTTATATGCAGCATATGATGAGAGGACCCCAGAATGATTGACCTAAATACTCCAGTTTCAACTGTTGAGGTAACACAAATACATTTGATGGAATAAGTAATGTCCTTTCTATCCTAATAAAAATAATAACCAATGATAATGTGAAAATGATTAAAATCTTACTAACAAATTAGATTAGTTTATTATTTTACTAATTATGTTACAAGAAAATGGTTCTGCTGAAGATTTTCGCCCGTCTATTTTGATTCTCTGATGAGCATGTTACAAACGACTTATGGTAACATTATCGTAATGGATGGCTTAAACTATTATATCATATTAATTAAATTGTTTCAGATACTTAAGCCATGATATAAAAAAAAAATTCTTTCAGAGTTATACTTATGTTTAATTAGATTAGTTGAGCGGATGGGAGTTGAAATAAATAATAAAATTAATTAATTAAGTTACAGATTTCTGAGCGACTAACTAATAAATTTATTTTAGGATTTTAGTTTTAATCTAGTTTTAATTTTATTCAAAATAAAGCAGAGCAGATAGGTGTTGCGGACTGGAGAATGCTGACTGGCGATTGCAGACTAGTAAATTTGAATTGGGATTGTCTTGTGATTGTCTGCTAATAGTAGTTTAGTACCGACTGTCATGGTGTCTGTAACCGGGTCGCTCTTTCTTAACTAATATACCTTCCTATCCTTACCTATCGTTTTATGTAAACGGCTGTAGGAATAGGCCCGGCGTTATCCGGGAATCTTGCCTAGCGCTTGGCTTTACAGTCCTATCAATCAATCAATCAATATTTATATATATATATATATATGTATATATATATATATATGTATATATATATATATATATATATATATATATATATATATATATATATATATATATATATATATATATATCTATATATATATATATATATATATATGTATAAATGTTGTATATATATATATATATATATATATATATATATATATATATATATATATGTACATATATATATATATATATATATATATATATATATATATATATATATATATATATATATATTATATATATATATATATATATATATATATATATATATATATATATATATATATATATATATATATATATATATATATATATATATATTTGTAATTTATATATATTGTAACATGACTCTTCGTCATGTTAGCAGAATAATTAAACGGTTATTTTTAAGAGGTCATCTGTGGCCGGCTAGAGCTCACGGTTGGGGTGTGGGGAGTTCTAAAAATACCGAATAATCCTTGTTAGACCGCAAAAATAAAAAAAAATTGGGAAAAAAGAGAAAAAAACGATGTTAGAAAGAAAAAATTAAAAGCTTCATCAACACCCCACGCTACTAGAATTTCCATACTTACATTAATCCCATCCTAGTACGCGTTGGCTTTTATACCATTGTTCAACAATTAAATAATTAAAATAAGTATGAATAGTAAAATAAGTATGGATGAAATAATTTTATTATCAAAACTTAAGAAAAATGAAAAGCACAACTTAAAACTACCCATATACTGAAAATTTATAAGAAAAAAAAAATAGAATAAGATTATATTATTAAAGAACTAAAATTAAATTGGAGTGTTGTGTGGATCTTCATACCGAGTGGACGTGTTTTTGTCTGCTCGGTTCTTTAATTAAATGAAATAAAATAAATGCGTTGTGTGTGTGTGTGTGTGTAGTTGAAAATCTGATTACAGATGAGTATCGTTATTATATTATATTATTATATTACATTACATTATATATTATTACATAGTATTATATTTTGTTTTATTATATTATATAGCCTGTTCTTATTTCTCCGTTATATATTATAGTATATAACGTTTTTTCTTTGTATTCTATATACATCATTTTCATATCCACATCTCAATATTCCGTTGGAAACGATCGCATGCGATATGTCTTTCGTTTTGTCTCGTTTAGTTACCTATACTCATTCCCCATCCCATAATTCGATCTTCATATATAACGTATGTATTTCCCTCCCTTCCCTTCAAGCCCTGTGGGTGGGGGCAACCATGTTTCGTAAATATTTCGAACGAAACATGAGATCCATAGAATACCACCACAGTATCCAGAGCTTGTCGTAGGAGGCGACTAAATCTGGTTGGATCGCTGGGCTGACGACCCGCATCCGTAAAAAACAATAACAGTTAAAAATGTCAACAAAAACAAAAAAATCGGATACCGCCTAAATAACAATGACCCCCCGCTTAAGTACCCGGATACGAGATTGAGGATCAGCACGTGGAACGTGCAGTCACTAAGAAAACCTGGCGCGTTGGACGGCCTTATCACATGTATGAAGGAGTATCGGCTGGAACTCGTAGCGCTCCAAGAAACTCGATGGCCTAAAAGTGGAGTCCATGTGTCCCAAGGCTATACGTTGCTACACAGTGGAGATGACCTCGGAAATCTTGGAGTTGGCTTTCTCATTGGGCCGCAGGTAAAAAAGGCTGTGTTGGACTTCCAAGCAGTCGATAATCGAATGTGTAAGCTTCGCTTGCACATGAGATTAGCCAACCTGTCAATTGTATGTGTGCATGCGCCCACTGATGTAAGCCAACCCCAAGATAAAGACTCATTTTACAATAATTTGGATAATCTGATGGGCTCTATACCTGAGCACGATATCAGATTGGTGATTGGTGACTTTAATGCTAGAGCTGGCCGAAATCAGACCGACTTATGTAACAACATAGGTCCGTACTCCCGACACGAAACTGCGACCGAAAATGGGGAAAGAATGATGTACTTTGCGATCGCACATGATCTCCAAGTGGCAAGTACATTCTTTCCCCACAAAAACATCCATTTGGAAACCTGGACACATCCACGTAAAACATCCCGAAGCCAAATTGACCATGTGTTGATTTCAAAAGACCGGGCTCGGGTTGTTCAAGACGTGAGATCGTATCGGTCGTCAACAAAATTCGTAGGCAGTGACCATTTTATGGTTGCTGCAAAGCTACGATGGAAATTTTCGTACAAGTCAAGGAGGACAGGAGAATATAAAACGCGATTCTCCTGTGAAGGTCTGATAAATGAAGAAACGCAACGAAAATATCAAGATCTTGTCAGCAATAGCATTTTAGGATCCAACTACCAATCTGATGATGTGAACAGTGTCTGGGAAGTATTGAAAACCTCGGTTGTCGATGCTGCCCAGCACACTCTCGGTATAGTGAAAACTACGCCCAAAAATGATTGGTTTGATGAGGAGTGTCGTCTTGCTGTTGAGCAACGCAATATAGCCCACAATGAAGCGCAGACTCGGTTTACAATTGCAAGGAAAAACAAGGCAGTTCTTGCTAGGAGGACAGCTAAACGCATTTGTAGACAGAAGAAGCGCGAATGGTGGAAGGCCAAGGTCTTAAGAGTACAACAACTCAGCAATGAGCACAACTCGCGTTGTTTCTTTAAAGGAATCACCGAATTGCACCATACCTTAAGATCTCGGTCAACTGCCATTCGGGACCAGGATGGAAACCTCTGTGTTAACGTCGATGCGGTACTCGATACATGGCGTGAACATTTTTCTGATCTACTTAATGTTCCACATGTATCACAAGCTGTATTTGAATACTCTCAAATACAGACCGCGGAGATGTTCATTGAGGATCCATCCTATGAGGAATTCACAATGGCCATGCAGAGATTAAAGAAAAATCGTTCACCAGGGGTTGATTGCATTAATTCAGAGCTCTTGATATTCGGAGGGCTAACTTTGTGGAACTGTCTTTTCGACCTTGTTCGATTGGTATGGCGAAATGAAGTTATGCCTGATGAATGGAAAGTGGCCGCGTTATGCCCAATATTCAAAAAGGGTGATCGCATGAAATGCGAGAACTATCGCGGTATAGCTCTCCTTTGCACAGCATACAAGTTACTGTCATACATTATCTTGGGAAGAATTACTCCTCTAGCGGAGGAAATTGTCGGTGACTACCAAGGAGGATTCCGTCCAAATCGGTCAGTCACTGATCAAGTTTTTTCGCTACGGATGATTCTTTCCAAGTACTACGAAACATCTCGCGATGTACACCAGGTATTCCTAGATTTCAAGCAAGCCTATGACTCGATCAATCGAGAGAGGCTATGGTATGCGCTTGAATATTTAGGAATACCAAAAAAAATATGTACATCTCTGTAAAATGACAGTAACGCAGTCACAATGCTGTGTTAAAGTTGAGAACAGGCTATCGAGAACTTTTGCAATCAATTCCGGTGTTCGACAAGGAGATGCGCTGTCCCCGATACTTTTTAATCTCATGTTGGAATACATCCTTCGTAAAAGTGAAACACCTCAGGACAATATCTTATTCCGACAATCCAATCAACTTCTTGCTTATGCAGATGATATCTGTGTGATTGGATTAAATGGCAACGGAGTGAAAGAGATACTTGATCCACTGGAACAGTGTTCAGCTTCCGTTGGTCTCAAAATCAACGAGTCAAAAACCAAATATCTAATCTCGGGTTTTAGAGACCAAGACGCAATTGATTTCAGTAGTGGAAACCACACGTTTGAAGGAGTGATGAGATTCAAGTATCTTGGATCTCTCATCACTCACGATAATAGTGTGGGCGAGGATATCAAGGTCCGCCTTGCCGCTGGCAATCGGGCTTTGTATCCTCTACGTCCACTGCTGAAATCAAAATATCTTGCAAATACGGATAAGCTGAAACTGTACAGAGTGTTGATCAGACCCGTTGTCATGTATGGATGTGAGAGTTGGACCTTGACGGATGAGTACGAAAGATGGCTTCTAACATTCGAGAGAAGAATCATGCGTGTGATATATGGTCCAAAACGCGACGTCGATGGCACTTACCGAGTTCTTTTCAATCACGAGATCAGGAATTTAATGCAAATTCCTGATATCGTGCATGAAATCAAAGGACAGCGAATACGCTGGCTCGGTCACGTTCTGCGTGCTGATCCGAACCGAATGATACAGCGATCTTTAAAGGCAGAACCGCCTTTCGGTAGGCGAAGAGGTCACTGTCGGCGACGATGGCTCCACGGCGTAGAGAGCGATCTGGCATCTTCCAACTGCTTGCAACAGTATGAAGATCTGGCTCGTGATCGAAACCGTTGGAGTCAGATTGTTGACACGGTACGGGCCAATAATGGCCTGTAAAAACCGCAAAAAAAAAAAAAAAAAAAAAAAAAAAAAAAAAAAAAAAAAAAAAAAAAAATTTCCCTTTCCTTTAAACAATTTTTAATATTTTGTTTTATGTATGTATCAAAGCATACAGTAAAGGAAATTTTGGAGATTGAAATTTAACGCGATCACTGCCACTGTGCGATCGTTGTAATGGCAGCTTTATAAATATTCAATGTATTTGGCGACTTACATTTTATTTTTATATACGTTGGTATTGTGTATTGTGTGTGTGGTATATACATCATTATTTGATGTTAAAAACGCAAATACATACACAGTCTACATTTGAACGTTTTATGTATTAATATTATGTATACAACATATTTTTCGTTTCGTCTATCAAAACTCCTATCCTTCTCTTTCCTATGTTGGTTAGAGAATATCTGTAAGTTTTATTTTATATTTTGTGCAGGTGTTCACTTGCACGGAAAAAAAGAACAAAAAATCCCTCGTTTAACGCGGTACTTATACAACGCGTTTTCGATATAACGCGATTTGAAATAAAAATCTGTTTCAGTACAACGTGAAATTTCTTCTTTTATAGCGCGAAGCTATTTAACGCCCAAACCACTTTTCATGAGATATAATGTTTGAAGACAGTTAAACAGATCAGTCCTGATCCTGAACAACAGAACAACAAAATGAAGTTTGTTAATTAACTTTTAATTTTTTTCCGTTTTGTTTTAAATATTATAATACACATGTTAGTCATACATTTATATCGGTAAATACAGCAAAACTCCATATTGATGGATTTGCTATTCAAAAGTTTTTGAAATGATGCTTTCATATTTGTATCTTATATCAAATTTGAACTAAGATTATATCTATAAGACTATTGAGGTTTTAATGTAATGCCATGTATATTAATGGTAGAGGAGACTGAAGATTGTTTTAATACGATCTACGATCACTACCACTAAACGATCATTATATTGACGATAATAATATGATCAGTAAAATTACCTATTTGTTGGCGATATTTGAGTTGGCTAAAATGTTGAAGTTCGATTTAGCAGATGCTTTTTAATATATTAGGATAATCGTGTTTTAAAGGAACAGTTAATATTCCTCTTGATTTTATTTGGTCAATAAAGTCCACAATTTCGCTCTTGGGTATACATATGTACCATGGTATGTTGTACTCTTAAATAACTTTTGTATTTATTTCCATGCAAAATAGTAAATTATTTAAATAATTTTGTTTTTTTTATTCATATAAGTGTAAATGGATAAGATTTCTTGAGTGACATTCTTAACATTAGATCGGGATCACTTGACCGGTGGTCTTGACCAGAAAGTTTATTTTACTTTAATAAGCAGCTTCTTTTGCTATTAACTATTAAATTTTCTGAAACGGACGGCCGCTTTGGTGATTTCTTTCATTGGATTGTAGCAGAGATTTTATTATATTAGAGATGTACAAAGCCTATGTAAATTTTTCTACTATGGCATTGTTGTTGTAAAATTATTGTAACCCTGGTAATGTATTGGTGTAAATTTTTATACTGCGAATAGTATACAAAAGAAACACGCATACATATTTTAATTTCTGTTTACCCTTTCCACGCAATATTTCGTTGCATCAAACAAATATATTTTTAGTTCAACGAGAACATTCGTATGAGTCGTTTCGTATGCGTATGGATGAGTTATGCAAACAGTGCAATAACATTCGTTTGATTTCAGCACAAAATAATATATTTTATTTAAATTTTAGTTTCAAATAGCAAAAATATTTATAAATAAGAATAACACTTTATGTTATCAATTTTCTTAAACACATACATATGATTTAGCTAACATATACATACATAACCATTTTTAAAATCCAGTACGTCCTGACAGACACAATAACATGAGTCAAAAAATCATATATTGGCACAGATATATATATATATATATATATATATATATATATATATATATATATATATATATATATATAAGGTTGATGATATATTATTATTATTCAATAGTTCAATAAGACAACTTCATAGTCAACAACAATAAACACGGACACATCAAATTTCTTTTAGAGGCAGAAGCCGATTAATTTTCTATTGACTAAACAATTACAAATACAAATATAAACATACATCTAGAGTACACCGAAAATCAATCCAAACAGACCACACCATACACATAATCCTCCCAACTACCCAGCACAAATGGCTGCGTTTAACTTCTTAAATAACAGATAATACAATGCCATTGAACAATCAAGAGTACACGGAAGAATTGAATACAATTAAACACATGAATATGCAAAATGGCTTCTAGAAAGACATGTAGAAAGAATCTTTGACGGTAGAAGCTTTGACATCAGATTCATGGAACACATAGAAGTGATTGGAAAAATTAAAATTCACTCAAAATACGCACATTAAACTACGAGAAAACTCAGGTGTTACATAGAATATGAAAAGGGCCGCTAATAAACAGATTAGAATAATTGGAGATCTACAAAGAACAACATACCGAAAGGCGGTTCTCTCTTTATAGATCGCTGTATCATTCGTTTCGGATCAAATGCAGAAACGCAGAACGTGTCCGAGCCAGCGTTTTCGCTGTCCTTTGATTTAATGCACGATATCAGGAATTTGCATTAAATTCCTGATCTCGTGATTGAATAGAACTCGGTAAGTGCCATCGACGTCGCGTTTTGGGCCATATATCACACGCATGATTCTTCTCTCGAATGTTAGAAGCCATCTTTCGTACTCATCCGTCAAGGTCCAACTCTCACATCCATACATGACAACGGGTCTGATCAACACTCTGTTCAGTTTGAGCTTATCCGTATTTGCAAGATATTTTGATTTCAGCAGTGGACGTAGAGGATACAAAGCCCGATGCCAGCGGCAAGCCGAACCTTGATAACCTTTCCCACACTATTATCGTGAGTGATGAGAGATCCAAGATACTTGAATCTCATTACTACTTCAAACGTGTGGTTTCCACTACTGAAATCAATTGCGTCTTGGTCTCGAAAACCAGAGATCAGATATTTGGTTTTGGACTCGTTGATTTTGAGACCAACGGAAGCTGAAAACTGTTCCAGTGGATCAAGTACCTCTTTCACTCCGTTGCCATTTAATCCAATCACACAGATATCATCTGCATATGCAAGAAGTTGATTGGATTGTCGGAATGAGATATTGCCCTGAGGTGTTTAACTTTTACGAAGGATGTATTCCAACATGAGATTAAAAAGTATCGGGGACAGCGCATCTCCTTGTCGAACACCAGAAGTAATTACAAAAATTCTCGATAGCCTGTTCTCAACTTTGACACAGCATTGTGACTGCGTCACTGTCATTTTTCACAGATGTACATATTTTTTTGGTATTCCTAAATATTCAAGCGCATACCATAGCCTCTCTCGATTGATCGAGTCATAGGCTTGCTTGAAATCTAGGAATACCTGGTGTACATCGCGAGATGTTTCGTAGTACTTGGAAAGAATCAGCCGTAGCGTAAAAACTTGATCAGTGACTGACCGATTTGGACGGAATCCTCTTTGGTAGTCACCGACAATTTCCTTCGCCAGAGGAGTAATTCTTCCCAAGATTATGTAAGATAGTAATTTGTATTCTGTGCAAAGGAGAGCTATACCGCGATAATTCTCGCATTTCAAGCGATCACCCTTTTTGAATATTGGGCATCACGCGGCCCTTCCCATTCTTCAGGCATAGCTTCATTTCGCAATACCAATCGAATAAGGTCGAAAAGACAGTTCCACAAAGTTAGCCCTCCGAATATCAATAGCTCGGAATTAATGCAATCAACCCCTGGTGAACGATTTTTCTTTAATTTCTGCATGGCCATTGTGAATTCCTCATACGATGGATCCTCAATGAACATCTCCGCGGTCTGTATTTGAGGGTATTCAAATACAGCTTGTGATACATGTGGAACATTAAGTAAGTCAGAAAAATGTTCACGCCATGTATCGAGTGCCGCATCGACGTTAACACTGAGGTGTCCAACCTGGTCCCGAATGGCAGTTGACCGAAATCTTAAGGTATTGTACAATTCGGTGATTTCTTTAAAGAAACCACACGAATTGTGCTCATTTCTGAGTTGTTGTACTCTTAAGACCTTAGCCTTCCACCATTCGCGCTTCTTCAGTCTACAAATGCGTTTAACTGTCCTCCTAGCAAGAACTGCCTTGTTTTTTCTTGCAATTGTAAACCGAGTCTGCGCTTCATTGTGGGGTATATTGCGTTGCTCAACAGCAAGACGACACTCTTCATCAAACCAATCATTTTTGGGCGTAGTTTTCACTATACCGAGAGTGTGCTGGGCCGCATCGACAACCGAGGTTTTCAATACTACAATACTATATAAAGCTGAAATTGTTTATTAAATTATTGTTAATTTTCATCACTCAGAAATTTAGGATTTCATTTGAGTTTATTATTTCTGCCTATAATGGCATTTTTTGACAAAGAAAATCACAAGGTTAGTAGCATCCCATGCGCTGTTGTTAATTGAAAAGCCACTCGACGCAGTCATCCTTATAGAAAGTTTTATGGTTTCCCGGAAGAAACTTCGCCATTTAATCAAACTTGGGTTGACAAATGCTCATGGTCACATGGAAGTTTACAAAAAAAGTAAATTATTTGTGAAAAGCACTTCGATGAGATTGATAAAGGAATAAGAAAATTAAAAAAAATGCCATCCCAAAATTATATTGAGGTGGTTCCGAGAAGATATTGACGAATGAGAGTATAGTTGTTAATTCAATGGCCGGGAACTCATCTGCCGATTTAAGTCTACCTGAAAATTCAATCAAAATATGAAAATCTGCAAACATATGGATTTAAAGACAGTGAAATACATTGCCCGAAATGAGTATTTTCGACTTTGAAAAAATTTAATCACCTAGATATATATGTTTATATATATGTAAAATATGTTTTCAGTTATTCAAGAAAAAGGAGGACATTGTAAAAATTCATCGGTTTTGGAGTTCAGCAGAACGCTAACCCAGATAATGTAAGTTTGTTAAAGTTTCTTAAGATTGTTAAAAAACACATATCTTTCAAATTCTGAAAATGATGACGAAGAAGATATATCTAGTATCAACGAACTGGAGAATAATGAAGTATACACAACATTTGATACCATCAGATTATTCCAACCAGATTGACAATTATTTTGAATTTGGAGATTATGTATATGATGTAGATGCACGTAACACATCCCAAAGTTAAATTGATTTTAAAAGTGTCCGCTGATTTCAAAAAACTTAAGATAATATTATTGTAAGATATTGTAAGATAATATTATTTCATAACCAAATCTCAATGATCGTCAACCAGTTTACTCGTCACAAATTGGCTTAATTGTTAAAAGTTCATAAACATATGTATTCAAACCTTATCTAATTCCTTAATAGTAATTAATGATACTTCAAAATAAAAAAATTTTCTTAAAAAAATATAATCAAATTTACGCTACAAACATATTTTAAAATCATTTAAAAACCAAACGAAAAAAATGTCCAAAAAAAATTTTTAGGAAAAAATTAAAAATAATAAAACGCTGTCGCTTGCCCTTTAAATGTGTCGTTGTTATTCGTATATCATCGATAATAATTTTTCTCATTTGTTTTGTTTTTTCATCTTCGTGCTAATCATATATTTTTATTTTTTTTTATTCATATAATGTTATACAATTTCATGTTGATCTACAAAAACACAAATGAGAAATGCAAATGTATTGTTTTCTCGTATATGTACATTCAAAAATTTAAACTAATACACATCCAGGGTTGCAATGCGAGTTTACAACAACAAATGATTTGACTAAAAATTTTATATGGCTTTGTACATCTCTAATATAATAAGATCTCTGATTGTAGTGTGTTATACAAGAATTCTACTTTTGTGTATTGTGTGATTGTTTGTTGTAAAATCTTAAAACGGACATAAAGATAGAATGTGAGGAATGGACTGATCGATTAGGTTAGCTAAATATGACCGCACTAAACTATTTATTTATTAAATAGTTTCCCTTAAAAACGAATTGACAATGTATTAGATCATCATATTGTATATAGAAATGCTGTAGGGTCATCGCGGAATTTATACTCCCCACGCGTTAGATGGTGATGGATTGGGAATTATAGGGACATATCTTTAAATACAGCATATGATGAGATGAATATAGAATGGTCCTTACCTATCCAACTAACAATAATAACAAACTCAAATCCTTATGTGAAAATGATTATACTAACAATATTTAATAATTTACTAATAATGTAGTTAGCAATGACTCTGCTGTGGATTATCACCTTAGTCGTTTCTGTGATTGTTTCCTTTTCCTAAACCTTATATGTTGGGATGCAAGCAGGGACTGGACCCGCATAATTTTGGAGTAATAATTCTCAGATATCTATTTGGAACTCTGCTGAATATACTCCAGGATTATGGTAACAATCTCAGAATCACCGTAACTGATTGGCTTGTACTTCCCTTATCATATCATATCATATCACATATCATAATTTTCGTAAAGAAATTTTGATTGAAATATATGGAATACGAGACGATTGTTATAGTGGCATTTTGGACATAGTCGGCACAACACTTAAAAATATCCCTAGCATTTTAGTCACTTTAAAATGCGATGTATGTGAAACCATATGTATAGAAAATCGATCACTGATTTTGCTTGATGTGGAGAAATTTGAGAGCTTCGGTGTGTCAAATCTCAGTTTATGTTTTCAGGAAATTCCTATAAAGGATTGTTACAAATGTCCAATGAAAATAAAAATAGAATCGGTTGAATATCAATATATGTTATTTATATATACTGAACGCATTAACACATTAATTAAAATGACTATAGGAGATATAGAAAAAACAATATTGCTTAAAAACTCAATTTATGAGATCGCTGCTGTTCACCAGCAAATTGGAAATGGCCATTTCATATCTTATGGTAAAAGACACGACAAATGGGAGAAATATGACGACCTAAGTAACTACGTAGCCGTTATTAGAAATATCAACATACAGGAAATTGATCCTCATTTAATTATTTACACAAAATGTAATTAAATAATTTAAACAACCTATTAAGATATATTTAAATGTTTTTCAATAAGTTTCATTGAAAATGTATTTTTTTGAAAATGTAAAATGAATTTTTTAATAATAAATTGTTATAACTTTTGGATTCAGTCAGTATCGTTTAAATTGGATCGCGAAAGAATCTTGTATGGCTAAATACATTTGAGACATACATAACTACATTATGGTATGATTAAAAATCCCTCTGATCTTGGCCTTGTTTCAACCTCGAATAGCCATGTGGCTAAAACATATAAAACTACGTTATGGCATTAGCCGATATGCTTGGAAATCCCTGTGGGCTCAACTATGGGGCCAAATATATTCAGTACATTTTGGTTCCAAATCATACTCTATAGAGTATCTTGAAAATCGGGCTTGTTTCCACCTCGTATGGCCATGTGGCTATATAAAATGCATGGGGACATACAAAACTACATTATGGCATCAGCCGATATGTTTGGAAATCCCTGTGCGCTCGACTATGGGGCCAAATATATTCAGTACATTTTGGTTCCAAATCATACTCTATAGGGTATCTTGAAAATCGGGCTTGTTTCCACCTCGTATGGCCATGTGGCTATATAAAATGCATGCGGGACATACAAAACTACATTATGGCATCAGTCGATATGTTTGGAAATCCCTGTGGGCTCGACTATGTGGCCAAATATATTCAGTACATTTTGGTTCCAAATCATACTCTATAGAGTATCTCGAAATGTCTTGTTTCCACCTCGTGTTGCCATGTGGCTATATAAAATGCAAGCGGAACATACAAAACTTCATTATGGCATCAGCCGATATGTTTGGAAATCCCTATGGGCTCGACAATGTGGCCAAATATATTCAGTACATTTTGGTTCCAAATCATACTCTATAGAGTATCTTGAAACAGCCTTGTTTCCACCTCGTATGGCCATGTGGCTATATAAAAAGCATGCTGGACATACAAAACTACATTATGGCATCAGTCGATATGTTTGGAAATCTCTGTGAGCTCCACTATATCACATTAATCTTTTTACACATTACATTATGTTTTGTTATTCCTTCGGACGAGTATTTATGTACATATGTAATTTTATTTTATAAATTTTGTTACTTTTAAGTTTTTATTACATTTATTATTTGTTTGGTTTTTCGGGATAGAATACTAAAATAGTGCCTCATTTTAATAAAATTCGAGCCAACTTCTACCATATATGTGGTTCTATATTAAATTTAGCCGAGACACAAATCAAAAAAAATTTCGGGCTAGATTTCGGGCTAACTTCACATACATGTGCGGTTTAGGTTTGGTGTTATGTCCGAGATAATAATTTACTATCCGAAAAATGATAATTAAAATATTTTTTATACACACATTATAAAGGTACATTATTTGTATTATAATTTTTGTCAAATTATAAATTCAGATTAATACAAATTAAAGGTAACGAAATTTTAAAAGATTGCATATTCAAAATACGTGCTCCTGCGTTTACCTACCATAAATAACTAAATGTAAATAAACAAAACTAAATATGTAGAACCAGTAGAACAACTATTTATTAGTGTGTTCGTGATTTGAAATTGATTTTGACGAAAGCAAAACCATTTTTTCTTTTTTTCTTAAATTTACATTGCATTGTTGCTGTAACTAACATTATGAAATGTCTGGCAAATCTATTATGGTATTTGTGATTTAAAAAGTTTGGGCGGCTTTTAGTGAAGGGGGTTTTGTGTGATGTGATATGAAAATGATGTATATAGAACACAAAGACAAAAATGTTATATATTATAATATATATGGAGGAGAAACAAGAACAAACTGAATATACAAATAAAATATAGTATCATGTAATAATATATAATGTAATGTAATATAATAATATGATATAATAACGATACTAATCTGTAATCAGATTTTCAACCCCACACACACACACGCACAACGCATTTATTTAATTTATGTAAAGAAACACCGAGCAGACAAAACACGTCTACTCGGTATGAAGATCCACATATGTAAAATCCAACTCAGTTGAAGCAAACTAACCAAGCCAACTAGAATAGACCAAACGTGGCATTGATGACAAAGGTGTGTACACAAGTTTTTATTTGATAAATAATAAAAAGTGTTTTATTTGATAAATATTAATATATGTAAATCTATATTGTAACAATTTCTTACTTTAAAAATTATTTTAATCGGTTGTAAAACTACATATGACGAAATCTACAGACTATGGTTAAAGCACAACAGCTTTAGTATATATAAAACAATGAAATTGAACTTAACTTATTAATTTATTCATAATAAATTTAATTTTAGATTCAATAATATAAAACGTTATATTTTTTAAAAACCCAAGACTACTTATCAATTTTGTTAGTGGCGGATCTACTAAAACCAAAGACAATTTCAACTTAAAACTTAATATGACTATGCAGCTGCTTATTGTAGTAGTTGGCGAAGATTTGGGGCACCTGCGACTTTATTATGTATTTTATGGCTTCATATAGTTTAAACTACCGACAATTCTAAAAGCTATAGACGCTATCTTTGAGATTGCTAGTGTTTTTAAACTGAAGCGTCTACATGAAGCGCAACTATCTGAATATTTGTACAACAATATTTGTATTACACATATTTGCCAACCGACGTAATTGCATCATGTTTGTCTAGTATTCATATTGAAACTTAAAAAATTTACCAATAAATTAGGAATAACTTAAAAAACAATATTGAATCAAATTGAATAATTAAATAAAAATTTGGAAGTTTATTTGAAAATTTAAAAGTTAAATCGTGTTACGGATGCTTTCGTGTGGTGCTATATAGTGTTGTAGTAAAGAGTAGTTGGCAATTGGGACTTGCTCACACCCCTTTCATTTAATTCTACTTTTGGCTCACACTCCATAAATTCGATTTCATATTATTCCCCTGCGAGATAATTCATCTTCATGATGAATTATGGTTATGAACTTGTTTTGAATGCAAAACATCATTTCTCCCTCTCTCTACAGAAGGTAACAAAATTAACTTGATCGATATAAGTTATCGAGTTCTTAATTTAGTCGTGAATGTATTTTGGCCTTGCCGTGATTTAATAATATTTGAAAAATGATTTAAAAATATAGTAAAAATAATTATAATTTGGTCACCAAACAAATAAACTATAATTCCACTCAAGTGTAATAAAGTGCAAATATAGTACAAGGTACAAGATAGAAAATTCATTTTTGGATTGAAATTGTGTGGCAATCGGTAATTATAAGAGGTAATTATTATCAGTGCTTTATATATGTCCCGTTGCCTCTCATTTTTATTATTCATAGAACGAATAGAACGATAGTGCTGTACCGGTTCGCTGTGCAGATGAATTGCGGTGGACGATAAGCCGCACAAGGTCGCACGGCGTGCAATGTGATCAATTGTAACATGTTACACGTTCTTGAAATCACATCTTGATCTTCAAGAAAATTAATATACATTATAGTTACGAGTCCAAAAAGAAGATTAAAAATAAAAATAAGAAAAAAATATGTTATTCTCTTATAATAATCTTAGATTTAATATTAGTTTGTAGTTAAAAATAATTTAAGGAAAAAACGAAATTTGAGTGAAAAGCTGTGGTATTGTGGTTCAACAAGAAAAAAATGGTCCATTAACTTTGTTTTTCAGATCTTACGTGTTTGTATCGGGAGAGCTCAATCGGATAACGTGGTAAGTGTTCACAGTTTATTACCTTCTTTTTTTTATGAGGCAAAGATATATTATGAATTGGGTCGACAGTATGGTAGACTCATAAGAATATTTTTTTATTGCGTGCTCAAATTTACTTTTTTTTTTATAGAATCTAGTTTATGTTATTATTATTATTTGTTAAGATTTAACTAATTTATTTAAATCCTTTTCATATGTTAGTTTCTTATTTCCATTTCTTATAAAAAAACAAAAATAAAAATAAAAATTAGTATTAATATTGTTAAATGTTAAGGTAAGACTAAATGAAATTTAAATGAAAAAAAAAATTATTGTTATGATGGGATATTTTTTGTTTTGGTGATATGACGTGCTCTACGGGAAGGTGTTGGTATAGATATCGATGCTGATTTGGAGTTGAATACGGTAATTCATATCATATTTTGTTGCACATCATTATTATTTTTTTCTCTAACGATTGAACAATGGCGACCAACCAAACCCTCGACTGTCCTCCGATGCTTACCCATCTCCATTACAATTGTTTATTTTATTGAATTAAAGATAATTTAATTACTGACGTTATGGAATAAAATCCGTACCTCACAAATTAAGATTCAGTCAATTTTTACGAATGCAAAACATTTGGTATAGAAAAAATAACGTTTTTTACGTTGAATCAAAGAAAAATTAAGTTTAATTTAAATAGTTTAATTTAAACAATATAATATAATACTTATATTATATTGTTCAAACTGAACAGACGTATTTTTCTGCAGCGATTGCAAAAAAAAACAAAAACGAAAAAAAGCTTTACTGTGCAAATTGTGCATATTGTGCATCTCATTTTTAAAGTGAAGTGTGTGTTTTAAGTGTGTATATAGATGATAATGACCTAAACTTTGCGTCATTAATACTTTAAATATCAACACATCAACACAAAAATCAAGAATGAAATGTCGGATTTTGAAGAGAGCAACGCGGCATTACCAAGGAAATGCTATTCCTAGTACTACTGGAAGTACCATCAACCCCACCGCCAGAGAGCTGATGTGTGAACTTCAACCTGCAGCTGACGCCGTCAGCTGCAGCCTCAAGAAGACAAAAAACTGTCATCAAAATTAGCCTTGCTTGAGCGCCAGAATAAGGAACTTTAGATAAAATGCCAGCAATATGAGTCACAATGTAATAAATACCAAGATGTTATGGTAAATTTGCAAAACAGAATCGAAGCAATAGAGAGACAACCGAAAACATCTATGTCTACAAAATAAAAAAAATTTAAGCAAAAAGAAAAGACCCGGCAAAACCTATACCGTAGAGCTATCTATACCGCAAATAAATAAAATACCAAAACAACTACAACATGCAATCCAAAACACCACCAATCAATGTGAGTAATGTAAGAAATTTTAATATACTCAGAGCTTAAGTATTATGTGACAGAAAAATCAGCTCATTTTAAAGCAATATCTAACAACGATATCAAAATAACAACGCGGCCCAAAAGTGACTACTGTAAAATTAAAAATCTACTTATCGACATAAAATTAACGAAATCCAATAGCAACGATAGTACGCTCTATAATATGAAATATCATACATACCAGCTCAAAAGTGAAAGATGGTATAGTTAAGACGAGGCTTATCGTCGAACATCGATCGTGAAGACATCAAAGCAGTGACCAAGAACCGCGGCCATAAAGTAACCAACATTATCAACATTCATAAAAATTCGACAGTTAATAAGAAAATGATTATTCATTTGCCATTGATTTATATAGATCTATTGCAGGGGGAATCAAATAAGGACATATACGAAATCAATAACTTGCTGTATTGCAAGGTGTCTATTAACCACCTAAAAAGGAAATAGGTATACTTCAATTGCCAACAGTTAGGACACACGAAACACTTCTGGAATAGACAAGCCAAATGTGCATAGTACCATGAAATAAACCACAAAATGTTATACCAACTTGTGCATTGTATGGAGAAAAAGGTCATCCGGCTAGCAACAAAGGATGTCAGGTATATCAGAAAAAGTAAAATGCACAAATACCAAAAATAAAACAGTAGTTGAGTGACTACAACAAAAGCCAAACCAACAATATGACACTATTAAAGAACGGTTTCCTACGTCCAGGTGACCAAAACCTCAAACAACAATCTAATTAAAGAAATAAGACAAAAACCTGTGGTGAACGACCTAATCATTAGTAATATAATAATTTCAGATATAACTTCAGTCAGCTTACTAAAAGGGTGAATAAACTAGAAGATAATTCCAAGTGTTTAGGGGCGATTTACAGCCCACCAAGATATAATATCGAACGAAATCAATATGTCAACATTTTTAATAAATTTGGACGAAGGTTTATTATAGGGGTCTCGACGCATAACACCAGGAAAAGGAAAATAACTCTTAAGTACAATAGAAATGTCAGGTTGTGAATATCACTCATCACGTAAACCAACCTATTGACCTACAGACTTCAACAAGGTTTCTGATTTGTTGACTTTTATATCTCGAAAGGAGTAACCTCCAATGACATTGAAGTCGAAGACATTGACGACCTAACCCGATCACACAACGGTCTTAATAAAGGCGAGAAAGTCATAAGGAGATTTGCTACCCGTTGGTGATTCGAGAACTGACAAAATAAAATCGTAGGAAATTACGCATATGGTATAGAACCAGAAACATTCTTGACAAAAAATTTTTTAATCAGATTAGTAATAAAGTTAACCGACTAATTAAAAAATATATAAAGCGTGCACTGCAAATTGAACAAGCATTTGAAGAGAAGAAATATTATTCTGCGGTATTCCTAGATGAATCACAGGGTTTCGATAGAGTATGGGTTGAGAGTTGTATCTATACAAGATAAGTGAAATAATGACACAAAAATATCGCCAACTGCTCGAGTCGTATCTCTCCAAACGAAAATTTAGAGTATCCTATGAAGAAACATACTTCAACTTTTATGTTCAACTTAGCAAGGGTGTCTCAGGTTAGCGTATTAGGGCCTATAAAAACGAAAACAACCTTCATCGGAACTTTTGCTGATGATACAGCAGTATTGGCATCAAGTGAATCACAGAAACAAGCAATTGAATACTTACAGCAATCACTCGATAAATTAGCCAATGGACCAGGAATTGGAAATATAACTATATGACCTAAAATCAGTTCAATATACGCTGCGGTACAAAAATATAAATCTCCATACATTTCTCAACGGATTACAAATTCCACAAGCTAAATGTGCCAAAAATCTCTGATTCAAGATTGAACTGGAAAAACCACGTAAGACAAACAGCAGAACAAATTAAAATAAAACAACTGCTAATATGAAGAAATTTTAAGCTAACCCTGTACTGTAAACGCCTGATCTACGAATCGATAATATATCGATTTGGACAAATGGTATCCAAATGGTATCCGAACTAATTTGAACGTATGGTATCCAACTCTTGGGCTGTACTGAACAATCAAATCGTTTAATTTTACAACGCAATATCGAATGCTTACCGCTACGTAACCAATGAGGAATTCCAGAACGACCTTAATGGTAAATGTATTAATGGAGTGGTCAAGGAATTAGTCGTCCAACATGAAAGAAGATTATTGCATCATACTAACAGTGAAGCAATACAACTTCTTGACATATAACAGAACAACTGAGGCGGCGAAAAAAATTAAACCGCATGAGCTAGTAATCTAATAAATAAAGTTTCATTGTTGGGAGCAGAATAGTGATTTCTTGTAAACCCACTTTTGCCTCACTTATTTATTTCAAATAAGTGTGTTATATCATGAGTAATAAATTACCATGTAAAAAGATTGTACTATTGAATAATAAAAAAAATTACACTTTAAAATCAGAAAAAAAAATGTATCATGTTTTTTATGAAATTGGATTTATTTTTTAAGTAAAGTAATTAATGGACAGTCAATATGTTCATATCATTTCAAATATGGACAGTCAATATGAAATTTGGACAGATGGTAGCTCTAGTTAGTAGTGCCTAGAGGTGAAAACTCTGATTTGCAAATATAACACTTAGCCTTACTTCCATCCATATCAATGAAATACAACCAAATTTCACACAATTTTTTTAAGGTATTTTTGGAAAGATAATTGTCTAAATGGTTAATGTACGCAATTTTCTATTTAACTATTCCACTTAATATGATATGGTTAACACTAACAGGCGTCCATTTTGGAAATCAAAGGTTGAACATACCTTACTAGAATATGTGTAACAAAATATTGATACATGAAGTTTAGCATTTTCTAAAAAAATTGCGGGCTCAGGTTTTGACTGAGTCTAAACAGAATAAGATTTATCTAAAGTCATTATTTAACTACTTATTTTTATTAATAATGTTAGCAAAAACGATCCATTGATCTTAGATAGTTGAGTTTATTAGTTGTGATTAGGTTAAGGTAATGCTGTGTTTTATTATATTTTTCTTCTCAACAGATATAACTTGAAAACTTTTTTTAAGTTACATCTTTAGGTCATCTCATCTTATACTGTTTTTCAAGATCTGTCCCTATCCCCCAGCCGAACATCATTTAACGTGAGGGTAATTTATATTCGTGATGACTCGAGCATTTTCATATACAAGATGATGGCCTAATAATACTGTTAATTCCTTTATAAGAGAAACTATTAAACAAATAAATATTTAAGTATAGTCATATTTACCTAACCTGAGCATTCATTCTATTCTATTATGCATTCTATCTATATGTCAGTTTTTATATTTAAGATTAAACATTCCCATAATACAACAAGTAGATTTCTTGCATAATATATTACAATATAATCACTAAAGCGGCAATCCTTTGCAGAAAGTCTTAGTAAGATAAGTTATGTTTTTGTAAGATAATGAATTAAGTAGCAGAGCTGCTAATTGAAAATAAACTAAACTTTCTCATCAAGAGACCTATCCAATTTCATTTCGAAGTTTTTCGAATTCATTTCGAAATTTTTATAAGATTCTATGTTTTAAAATAACATTAAATTTGCATTACGAATGTATATTAAAAGTTTTATTCAACTATATAAATTAACTTACTTTTCATTCCTGATTATATTACAACGCTATGCCTGATTCAATCTAAAAATATGACAATTTTTTTTTTTAACTTTCTAAAAATTAACTTTAAATCACATTAAATAAATCAATTTGATTACACCAGGAATGTGTAAAAACAACAATAAATTTTGTTATAATGTTATCGAGGTCTTTTTAGTGAAAAACGTCCAATAAAATAACAAATGTTATGGAACAAAGCAGTTTTTCTTTTCTACGAGTTATACAATAAAATGTAATTGGAAACCATAAGTCTCATTCATAAGATAAATGATTATAAAATTTAAAGATAAGTATATATTGATTAAGTTCTAAATTTTACGTACAGAGGCACAGTAATTTTTTGAACAGAAAATCAAATATTACAATTTTGTAAAATAATAAAACTTTGAACAAAAAAGTACAGATAATTTTCTTATATCTATCTTAAGATAGTTATTTTTTTATAACTTTATATTGATATGTGTCTTAATACATTAAAATATATTTAAGTAGGGTATATAAAAGGTAAGGTATATAATACTCGTACATACATATACTTATTTTTTTATTGTACATTAGTTTAAATTAAGATTTACAAAAACATTAATCAGTAAATATAATAAAAATATTATTTTAAATTGCATACAACAGCACCAAGGTTCTGAAATGTGAATCAGTTTAAAATAACTTTCGGTAATATATCATATTATAAACCAAATGATTGAAATATTGTATGAATACATGAATAGCTAAAGGTGATACATTTCATCATTCTAATGAGATAAAATTGTTAATGTACCAAATACTCGCAGATGAAAGTTTATGGTGGTAGGTATTAAGTGCTAGTATTTAGGCAAGCTACTACTATCGAACCAACACTATTCTCAAAGACCTTGAGTAGAAGCATTCATTCAATTTCGAACATTTAAGGTGAAAGGTTGTCTAAAACCAAGCAAAAGAAGAAAAACATAAAAGTTTTAAATAAAATAAAATAAAAAATTAACTTTTTTTGTAAATTTAAAAATAGTATATAGCATAATACTAAAATTTTATATAAAACCTATAATATTTAGAGAAGAACTATTTGTAAATAGTTAAGTGCAATTGTATTAATATTAATAAATTTTAAATTTTTGGCGCAAAATAATCCAAGCATCATAATAATATTTGTGACTTAAAATGTCTGGAAATTGTGAAAAATACCTTAAAAACATTAATGAAAGAACAGCACCAGACATTGAATGTGCTATGTGTTCAGTTCATATAAAGTGCGCTGAAATCAACAATATACCTTTTGATGATCTTAAACTTGGTTCTGTGACATGGTTATGCCCTGATTGTCGCTTGAGCTCAAACTCATCTATAAATGATGGTGATTATGATACCAATGATGACTTAACTAGCACTACGAACCTCAAATTTAGTGATTTGGTAGTTATACTTTAGCGTATGTCAAATTGCATTCGTTGACGGAATCATTCATTATTTATAAAACATTGGATGATTTGAGCGGTACCATAAATAATCGCACTTAGGATATTCAAATTTATGGTCCAATTCTAAATGCAGTTTAGATAAAATTTGCTACACGGGTAGAAAAAATCAACGCTATGGAAGCTGAAATGGATCAACCTTATCAAACAATATTGTTATTTGAGGATGGAATGCTCACTGTGAAAATGTTCATAAAAGTAACGGCCTAAATTAGTATTACAATCACAAAAGAACATTTAACATCTGTAAAACAAATGGTTTATCAGAACAAAGAAACAAATTCATTTTTAAAAAATTCATTTATTGTCACATTTAAAAGAGTTGACTTAAAATATGAACTATTAAGTTCATTTCGGAAAAGGAAGCAGGTACTGTATAACGAACTGGCTGTCGATTTTTCCGCAACACTTCAAACTCAGAGAATTTTTCTGGTTCATCATGTTACCAAATTCCAGTCGAGGTTGTAAACTGCAGCACATCATACAAAACATCACAACAAAGGCATATAAACAAATTGCTTTTTTCGTGGTTTGTTCAAAGAGCAAGTATTTATAACAGTAAATATTTATAATTTGTACGAAATAATATAAATGGAAAAGGTTGTTTAAACTATAATACTAACAACTAATGCTACATTAACGTTTAAAAGTAATTTGGAATATATCGTTTATAAAACTTTAAATAAATGATATATTTTTAATTTTAAGTAATTTAAATTTGATTTATAATACTGAATTTAAAATAAAAAAACGGACTTTTGGATATGTATTTTTTATTACAATAACCTTCATATATGAAGAAATTCAAGATGTAATTATTTTTTCAATGAGTAGTACGATTCAATTTTTCAAAAACTCACTTCATCGATATTCGGATATAGAGATATATATTTTTTAATTCCTCGTGATTAAGTGCCATTGTACTAGATGTGCTTTCTGATAGATTAAAACATTATCAAAAATTCGTTTGGCGAATAAAATAATAAGTTCAAGCGTTATATCTGGAATAGAAACTCCCAATTTTGAATCTTATTCATTGACAGTTGCACCTGACGTTGCTTTTTTTAATATAGATGAAATTTCTTTATTTTTCCTATGTTTAAAAGTCTTTTAGATATAAAATATATACATATACACTGCAGTTCACTTGAATAGGAACGACGGCTTTTTGGAATATTTCGAAATCGGTCCAACTTTTCCAAGATTGACTTTAACAGGATTAGCACTTGTTTAAAATTACATAATTTTTAAATAAAAATAAATGATTAGGCCAGAAAAATTTTATTTTATTTTGTTTTTTCTTAAAAAGTGTGTTTTTTGTTTGTTTCACTTGAATAGAAACGACCATATTATCAATAAATTTGAAGTGTTAGCAACTTAAACTTAAATTAAATTAATTTTTTTTAAAAAATGTTACCAATTTAACATAAAAAAAATTTAAATATGGGTCGAGGAAAAAAACTTAGTAAGGAAGAAATTGCCCAAATTCAGGTACTATACTACACAGCGAAAATTATTCTCTACAAGCAATTGCAGGTAAAATGGGGAGAAGTAAGCCTGTTATCTACAATTTTACAAAAAATCAAAGAGAATATAGCGCAAACAATAAAGGCCGAACTGTTGAGGCCACATCTGCAGCCGACTAAGGGCCTTACTAAGGGCAGCATCCAATTGCGCACTATCTTGTGCAAAAATTAAAACTAGAGTTGGTGTGGAGGCCAGCCGAATAACAGTATGGTATACAGAGTGATTAAAAAAGCAGATCACCTTATTCGAAGAAGCTCCAAAAGAAACCACCTCTAAATCAGGAGAGGAAATAGAAAAGGTTAGATTTCTCGAGGCAGCATATGAAATGGGCTGAAAATGGAAACGTGTCGTTTTTTCTGATGAGAAGAAATTTAACCTCGATGGCCCCGATGGGTTTAATTATTATTTTGACGACCTTCGAAAAGAGGAAAAGTTTTTAGCAAAACACCACAGCCGGGAAGGAGCCGTTATGGTGTGGCTTGCTATATCATTTTATGGTCTGGGAGATTGGTCATTTCCAACTTACAAGGGCATCCTCGAAAAAGCATTTCTCCGCCCGCTTCAATGATACTTTTGGGCCATTGCCATGGATATATCAGCAAGATAATGCCCCTATCCATACAGCTAACATATCAAATCATGGATATCGCAGCAAAATGTAGAGCTTTTGCCGTGGCCTCCGTATTCTCCTGATCTCAATATCATGGAAAACGTATGGGGTTAGCTGTCTCGAAAAGTTTACAAAGGTTGTAACGATTCGCGAGTCTCGGCAATATTTTTTTAATACATCTCTGTGGTTTACTTTTTAACTAACCGGTACGTTTGGTTTAAAATGTTGTCGTTGAGATAAACGGGATAAAAAGAAAACGAAAAAAAACGCGAGTTGTCGGGTAGATTTTGGTCAGTCGATGGATAGAAACTGGTGAAATAAAACCAAAGAACAAATATACATAAGGAAATTGAAAAAAAAAAAAAACTTATGTTAAAAATTAAAAATAAGATAAATAAAATAAAGCTCTTCGATAATATATTAAATTAATTATAAAACTATAAATAAAATTATAAAATACAAATAAATCAATTATATTAATAAACATTTGTAAACGTATAACACATATGATATAAATACAAATTTAGTGTTTTTTATTAAAACCAAAAGAAAATAAATTGGCGCGTGTTTGATTGCTGTTTACGGGAAAGTTTGAGAGTGAGTTTTCTCATTGGTGTGACATAGATCTATCGCACAACATTCTTACAATTGTTAACCAACTGTATTGGCCATCAAATATAACGTCGCTGGGATTGGGAATTATACACGAGAGTATATTCGAGTTTATTTTCTTTGCTGTATCATCTGTATTTTTGCTGAAGGCTTGCTCATCTTGGAATATGGCAAAACTATTACTGGGATGAATTTTACAATTTGCTGGTTCATCAAAGCGGTGATGTAATTTTATAATTTATTAGTTTTAGTTCCAATTTAATTAAAAATTTATAACATTCCTTTTTTTTTTTGCTGTTATATTTGTGTGAATGAATTTCTTTATATATATTTTAGTATTGGAGATAAAATCAGTGAATGTGATTTTTTTTATTGCTCTAATCGTTCATTTTTGTTGAATCAATTTTTAATGAAAATTGATAAGTAAACCCTACAGTGGGTGTGCTGTAATGTAATGTGCGAGTGAACTTGTGCTACCAAGTTTCAGTTTATTAATTTTTTTGTTGTACGGATGGCTAAGCATGTGAAAATGGAACCCTCCCAAACGAACTTCAGCTACCTAAATAAATCGAGTGAGCAACCACATGCTTAGGTAAAAATGGAGTATCCTTACAAGGTGGTCGACAATTCGACAGTAAAGAAAGCCTTATTGAGGCGATAGATGAAGCCTGGAACCAAATTTCTTTAGATTATTTAAAATTTTTGTATGACTCCATCTCAAGCAGGTTGTATGTAGTTATTTTTAAAAAGGGAAGTAGTACACATTATTAAAACCATGTAAACTCAATTAATTTTTAAAAATAAATCGAATTCAATTAAATTTTTAGTCAATAAAATAACTTTTTATTAAGATTAGTTAATCGTTCTTATTCAAGTGAACATTCAAATTTACCATTATTTTAGAAAAAAAACAAGAAAGCAAATTTAATCATGAAAAACTAAATTTGTTATATATATATATATATATATATATATATTTATATATATATATATATATATATATATATATATATATATATATATATATATATATATATATATATATATATATATATATATATATATATATATATCTACATATATGTATATGTATATAAATAAATATATATATATATATATATATATATATATATATATATATATATGTATATATATATATATATATATATATATATATATATATATATAATATATAATATATATAATATATATATATATATATATATAATATATATATATGTGTTATAGCGAAACTTCGGTTATAACAAAAGATGTGTTTTATAACCGAATTTTGTGCGCATAAAATATTTTATTTTGATGTGAAATAATAAAAAAAAGTGTATATGTCTGTACATACTTTCGTGTAATTCATTGAAAATTAGGCAAATGCATACATTTTTGATCCAATCGTTCCAAATTTCTGGTGGCACAGACGAACTTCCTCCCACTATTTCTTTAAATGAAATAACATTTCATTTTTTGAAGTGATCTAGCCACTTCTAGTGCCTTTTTTTCAAAATTTGGCCGTTTATGCCAATATTAGTATGTCTCATAGTATGTATCCATATAATCAAGGCCTTATCTAAATCGGGATAGTTTCCAGATCTCATTTTCTTGGTTATTGCATTCACTGTGCTCGTTGCTTTCATATTTGGTACGATTTCCTACAATTCCCGCCACTGAGCTTGCCATGAGAATCTCATTTGTAAACTAGTGGCATACGGCTTGGATTCGATGACTATCAAGTGGATAAAAAGCTTTCTCAAAGACCGAAAGATCAACGTTGTGCTAAATGGGAGATCATCAACGACACACTCCCCAAATGCCGGAGTCCCTCAGGGATCAGTTTTGCCACCAACTTTGTTTTTGTTATACATTAATGACTTGTTGGATAGCACTGTGAGCCCTATTCACAGTTTTGCTGATGATGCACTCTTATATTTCATTCGAGGTCGAGCCTTCTCCTTCAATATTAAACGGTAAACGGCGGGAAGTTGTCACTTGGCTTAATTCCAATTTGAGTACAATATTTGAGTGGTGAGTAAAAAATCAGGTTAAAGATTACGAGAGAAAAACACAAATATGCACGTTCTCGCGTAAAAGAAGTCGCAACGAATACCTTTTTTTGGTAAAAATCTACGTTCTCGTGGGTTGTGACTCAATTCGTCTGCTTGGTGTTCAAATTAGCAACAATTTAAAATGGAATGAACACATTATCGCATTGGTCAAATCAGCTTCACATAAACTCGGGTTCCTCAATAGATGCAGACGGTTTTTTAGATCGCATCGGGTTCTCCAGATATATAAAATCTTTATTAGACCTTGTATAGAATATTGCTGTCAGGTTTGGGGTGAAGCATAGGGCACTGTTCTTCAGTTGCTGAATAGAGTTCAGCGGCGTGCGATACAAATATACATTTAAAATAATATTATGTATTATGTATTTGTTCTTTCTTTTCGACATTTTTCCTATTTTATTGTTTTTCTTATTTTTTCTATATGTTTTAAGAATCAAGCCAGTAATATTTAATAAATATCACTGAAAGATAAATATCACTGAAATCAAATTTATGTTTTGGTAGTGGTAAGTTTCAATGTGGCGCTATACATAATAATTGTAGAAGGAATTGGAGGATTACTTTTCAAAAACTATCATTATCATTATTTTGGTTATTATTATGTTGTCCATAATACACTGAAAAAAATATGCCACATAAATTTAATAAGGTAACCATATGGATATAAAAATATGATTTCATATTATAGATTCCTAGAATTAAATTAAAACTCCTCTTAATGGTACATTTCTTTCTTATTATTTTAAATAGAAAAAACGACTTATTATTTTAATAGTTTTTCTTTTCGAAAATAGATGATTTCTGATAAACCATTTATCAAAATATGGTTTTCTTATTATATTAAATCAGAAATCCTATTAATTCTTTATAACTGCGCAATATTTGCATAGTAAATGGATTTCCTTATAGATTTAAATAGGCTTGCATATAATAAATAGTATATTCGGAGGTAATCGAAATAGATCGTACATCAAAAATAAAAATTTATAAATCATCACATCATTACAGAGTTTCGTTTATGTGGTTTGAACGTGTTCAATTGTGTATATAGTACAAGTGAATTTGTGTTTAAAAAATTAATTTAAATTGGGTACAATTAATTTTTTTTATTTTAATAACGATGGATGATGCTAATTCCACATTTATTTTTATCAATGGTGCCGAAATGGAGCTCGATTTAAAAGAATTGCTGGAACCGTGGGAAATCACAGAAGAGTTATGTATGATTTTTTATATGTTTTGGTGTAACTTAAATCAAATCATTTACGTCCAATGAAGTTATCAGATATCGATGATCTGTTTGGAAAAATAAATAATCATTATTTTGGCGAGAAATTAATTTTGAAATCAAATTTATGAAAATGGCGGGGTAAGAACAGGTATAAATATATAAATATTATAACATAAATAAATTGTAATATCAATTAATTTTGAAAATCATCTTTATATTGTGTTAATATATATTTTCATTTTTTAAGATTTAATTGCGACAAAAACAAGGATTAAGTATAATTTCAGTCCATGGAATACAATAATTGAGAATTAGACGAAAACATCTTTGCTAAGAATCACTGAATTTAAATGTATGGGAGCGAGTTATTAGCAGATTGGCCCTTGTATAAAAATCATGATAGCCACCAGTTCACATTACTAAATAATAATGAAATTTTTATTATTATATTTTATGATTAGTTTTATTAGATAGATATTGATTTTGAAACGTTCTTTCCTAAAAAGCAACTTCTGTTGCTAAATGGTTTTAATTCATTAAACTCTAAAATTTTAAAACTATATGCAGATGAAATCAAGGACAAAAAAGCACTTGAGCATCTTGATAGTTAATCAATCAATTAAATTCAGGCAAAAATTATAGATGAACTTTAAATATATTTTGTACAAAACAATTTTATTTCAGAATCACGTTACTGTATGCTAATTCTTCTCCTTCATGCCGTTCTTCAACCGTTAAGAATTAATAGGATTAAAGATACAATTTTAGATGCGCAAGAAGATTTCTTTATTCATCCAAAATTATAGCTGTTGGGTTTGATCTGTATAACTTAACAGAATTTTATATTTACTGCGATTGAGTACGATACAATACGTTAAGTTTCATTCGTTGCACTAAAATTGCAATAAAATTAAGCTATGTTTTTAACACAAAATATTCTGAAATAAGCAAATTACCATACATTTTTTTAGAACAATTCTTTTTCAAGCCTTGGACTATCTTTTGATTTGTATTTCCAATCTCATTTATTGTGAGTCCTCACTTTTTGATTATGGACGGTCGAATTAATTTGGATCTTATTTCTCAATTTACGATAAATTACACAGTTTTCTGGGATGATTTGCAAAATTCTGGAATGGGATGAAATTAGTGTTACCTGATGAACATTTAATTATTTAGTTGGATGAAATCCTGCGATAACTTAACATGGTAATTGTATTATAGTTGGAAAGGAAACAGACAAATTTAAATTATTGAATTTTGAAAATTTTGATGGCCCTCCTTTTAACTTAATAAATAATGGGCTTAAGCTATTAAAATTAAAGTTATATAGAATTAATGTATTGTATATAATGTATATTTTTAATTTTAGTTTTTAGAATATTTATGTATACACATAATGTGAACTCTAAATAAATAATAATGAAATTCATATTATTGGTTTGTTTCGATATTACGATTTTTTATTTTTACCTCAGAAAAACAATGAAAATTAAAAGAACACGCAACTAAAAATAAACAGATTGATACAATCAATCTAAACAGATATCCTTTTAATTTGAATCGTTCGTCGTTTTAAAATAATAAGAATTCCATTTATTTATAATTTGCATAAATAAATGGAATTCTTATTATTTTAAAACGATATCAAATGATGCATTCCGATGCGTGTTCCGATGCATTTTAATTTTTAGTCAACGACGAGAGTCAAACTCGAGACCGCGTCGTGATGAAAAACTATTATTACATGTTTATTACATAGTGGTTGTTAAAGCAAAATTAATATTGTTCTTGATTTGATCTATCTAGTAATTCTCACTTTGTGCTCTTGTACAAAGTGTAAAACTGTAAACTCTTGATTTAATAATAATCTGGTTGATGTCTACCTACGTAATTTGCGGTTTCAATTAAATAATGAATTTTGGAGATCTTATAGGTTTAATATAAATTCAATTTCTTAAATTTTATTAAAAACTGATGACAAATCATTGATAACAAACAAGTTTTCAAGGTGGTGATTTAGTAGATTTGATACATATTTAACTGTACCACAATTAAACAATTTGCCATACTAGTGTCAAGTTTTTATTTAAAATAAAATTCCTAGGGAATTATATTGGTTGAATAATCTGTTTTTCTACAAGTTTAGGTAACGGTAGACGCAGAATATAAAAAAAATAAAATCTTGAGAAAGATTAAATGTTTGCTGTTATTTATACCATGAAAACATAAACAAGTTATATATATCACATTTATGTAGAAAACATTTGGTTGGATATGTGTAATTTATATAAGTAAGATGAATATAGTACATTACTTTCATCTAGTAGAAGAGATTTCTGAAGGATACACAGCTCGAGAAAATATAAATTTTAATTGAAATGTGATAATATTAAAAAATCTACAGGTTGAAATTAATAAAACGTTTATTAATTAAAAGTTGAGGGCAAACTCAATTAAGGTGCGAGTTTAGTAGATTAGTGATTTAAATTGTAGTCTAACTGTAATTTTGTTTTGTTTAATTTTATAATCATAATAAAATTAATTGTTTTAAAATAAAACCAATTGTTATATTAATTTTAGAGTTCTGTATAAATGTTTTACTTTTAATGAAAGCAGATTTAAGTGTTGTGAACTGGAGCTTTGAAATAAATAATAAAATTAATTAATTAAATTAATTGTTACAGATTTCAGGGCCTTAAATTAATACATTTATTTGAGTTTTGTATAAATGTGTTTTTACTTTAACCAAAATGGAGGAGAGCAGATAGGTGTTACGGACTGGAGACTGCCCATTGACCACTGCAGATTAGTACATATCTTATGTAAACTGCTGTATGAATAGGGGTCTATTCCTACAGCAGTTTACATAAGATACCCGTAATTGAGGTATTTTGTCATACAGTCCAATCAACCAATCAGGATTTGAAATACATTTTTGGTATAGTTTTAAATGATTTTAGTGAAAACTTTAATATGAAATTTTAAAAAGTTTAAATTAGTTTGTGACCAGTAAAACGAATAACGACCAGTAAGATTGAAATTCCAAATAGTCTGACTTATTTTGAAGGTTATTTTAAACTTATAAAATTACCGAGTAATATTAAGAAACTAAGATTTAATTTGTATATAATAATATGTATATTATAATAATTATATTCAATAATATGTATATTATAATAAGTATATAATAATTGTATATTCTCTAAAAACAATTCTTAAAACAAAAACCCAAAAAACAAATTCCTCTGCTACGAACCATATCCACCAAATAAACGTTGTATTCCACATATTGCTCAAAACAGATGGGTACAATATCTGCCGACAGTACTGCCTATAGTGCTGCCCGCAAATTATGTGAGCGTCTTTTTAACACATCAAGTAGATTGCTTTTATTAGTTATCGAAAGTTTTAATTTGCGTTTGATGCGTTATTAAAAATCAAAAATAAAATAAAATTATCATGAGTGTTATTGCTAGAAATCCGGCGCACGCATTGTTAGTGGAAATAATTATCCAACAAGACCTTAAATGTGCGAAGAACAACATGAAATATATTGAAATAAAGGAAAAATGCCGCCAAAAGTTTTGCAGCATTCTACCCGAAGACAATACCAGATATGCGTATACAATTGTATGTACCAAGAAGTTTGACGAAACGGCGTCCACCATTGCTGCAGAAATTGTGACCGTCATAATTACGAGCTTCGTCCACTTCACGGGCGAGCAAACCATAAATCAGCCGCAAGAATCTTTACCATTTATTAGGGAAGAACTAGAGATTGCATGGTGGAAGTTAAAGATAAAGAAAAGGGCTGGAACGAATAGGATTTCGCACGAAGCGGTTTGAATTGCATCTGACCTTTATCCAAAAATAACTTTGGATAAAATAAATAAAGCATTTAGAAATGGAGAATTTCTACGCAACTGGAAAATAACTAGATCAGTTTTACTTAAAAGGAAGGGAAAATCTAATTTGATTTTTCGAAATTTATTTTAAGAGGAAAATTAAAGTTGGATCAAAACTATAATGCGAATGAAACTGACCTTTTTTGGAGGTTAATGCTAACCAGAACATTGGTTGGTGAAGGCGAAGCTCAGGTAATTAGAGCTAAACAAACAAAGGAAGACATTCCATTTTAAATTGTGCTAATACTGCTAGAACTTATAAATGCGATCTTTTTGTAATTGCAAAGAGTGGCCACCAAAGAGTATTCAAACACGTAAAGCATCTTCAGTTATTAATAAAGTAAATAAGACAGCAAGGGTTACTCAAACTATATTTTTGTACTGGTTCAACAATCAAAATTATTGCCAAAAAATGACCTTGGAGATAATTGCAAAATAGTATTGCTATCCTATTAGATAACTATCCCGGTCATCCATATTTCAGATGAGGATTTATTTTAGAAAAGGTAACATTATTGTAAAATATTTACAACGATTGGAAAATATATCAGTTGTTTCAACCGATAAATCAAGGCATTATGCCTAAAGAAGTTTAAAGTGCACTTCGGATATTCTTTTTTCTTATATAATGATGAACTTCGATAACTCATCGGATATTATTGTACTTCAAAAATCCTTTAATATTTAAAATGCCGTTTTAAATATTAAAGGATAAAGTTTTAAAAAATATTTGGGAACATTTTAGTTCAAAATCATTCAAAACATCGAAAATGATATCGGAACGATTGATAACGATCCACAGATATAATGCTTATGCAATAATAGTTTCTTGCTTATCTCTATCGCTTTCGTCTATAACTTATAACTAAGCTTTAACATCTAACTTAAATATTTATTATTGAAGTATTTATCATATACATACTAATTGAATACTTTTAAACGTTTTAAACGTCGTCGGTTAAAATTTCTACAACATTTTTCGGTAAAGTATAATTTTTGAGCATATCTATTAAAGTGTTTTCTTTGTGTAAATTATTATGTTTAATTATATGTCTTTTTTTATGGCTTTAATTTTGGTCTAGATTAGGTTTAACACCTTCTCTGGTGACCAACTATGTGAGAAATGCAATTTCTTTGTGGAGAAACTCCGATTTGTCAATTTGAATTTTGAGGTTAAAATAATCTATGGCTTAGAGGCCCTTACCGCGTCTCCAATGAGACCATACGAATCAATTTTTACGATTAGTGCACATTGTAGGTGGTCAGCCCAAATAGTGTTTTTACACACAAACGCGTTTTTATGTCATCCGGTTACATGTTAATTTTTGGTCAACGGCGGGAATCGAACTCGAGACCGAGGCGTGATGAGAAACTCTCTTAACCATTAAGCTACAACCGACGATTTTGAGGTTGGCTTGTCTAAATTCGTTAAAAACTTTATGTCATCCATGTAACAGAGACATTTTTCCTTGTAGGTCCTGTAAGACACTGTCCATAACTCTTTTAACGGAGCAATTTTTAACACAACAGGCATACGAACAAACTCATAGTAGCCGTTTTCGACATTGAATGCGGTTTTTGAAATGTCAGACGATTTTATTTTGATTTGGTGGAAACCCGAGGCCAAATCTAAAATTATAAAATACATGCATATACCTAATTTGTCGCGTATGTCTGTAATACTCGGAAGAGGGTATTAAATGTCTTTTACAAATATAGTTTTGCACTTTTAGTTACTTATTGATATTATTATTCGATGTTATTATATATTATATTATTAGTTTATTTATTTAAATGCTACCTATTGAAATAGGTATCCTATCAACTGAGCCAATTAATGAACTTAAAGTTTGGTGTTATTTAATTTTCTTTTATTTAACAACACATATATACAACATCTGCTCAATTTTTTTTAAGGATGTTCTTTCGTTCAAATGCAAGTATCAAATTATTAATTAAATTTTTATTAATCTTTATGAAATTAAATATTACTGACTGCTTCTTTAGTTAGGAGAATAATTATAATATAATCAAAAATGCATTTTAGAAATTCGCGAGCATTACGTTTCATCGATTTTCGGTGTTGTTGTTATATGAATTGTGTTATGATCATGTATGGTCATATAACTCAACCATCAAGTTGTAAAATCTTAGTCGAATTAATATAAACCATAAATGGTCTTCGGAAATAATTTTTCAATTTTATAGAGATCTTTATATTCGAGATGTGCAAATGTGAAAATGTCATTCTAAAGGGTGGTTAAATTTTAAGGACCGATGTTGATTTTGAATAAAACACAAATTATTTAGGAAATTATTTTCAATTCTTTTTATTATAAAAATATGGTATGGTTCAATTATGTATGGAACAAAATATCGGCCAAATGGCCGCCGCGACCTCGGCGGCACACCTCCACTCGATGGTCCAAATTTTCGATGACACTTCGTCATAATTGAGGTTCTAAGCTGTTAATGTGCCGAATTATCTCATCCTTTAGCTCTTGAATTGTTGCTGGCTTATTGATGTACACCTTTTCTTTCAAATAACCCCAAAGAAAGAAGTCCAACGGAGTCAAATCACATGATCTTGGCGGCCAATTGACATCGCCATCACGTGAGATAACACGGTCATTGAATTTGTCGCGCAAAAAGGCCATTGCTTCGTTAGCTGTGTAGCAATTGGCACCGTCCTATTGAAATCACATATCGTCCACATCCATATCTTCCAATTCAGACCATAAAATTTTCGTTATCATCTTACGATAGCGAACACCATTCACAGTAACTGCCTAACAATTTGGAAAAAATACGGCCCAATGATGCCGCCAGCCCATAAACCGCACCAAACAGTCACTCTTAGTAAGTGCATTGGTTTTTTGACAATCACTCTTGGATTATGATTCGCCCAAATGCGGCAATTCTGCTTAAAGAATCCACTGAGGTGAAAATGTGCCTCATCACTGAAGATGATTTTCTTCGAAAATAGATCATCGACTGTTGCCATTTCTTGCCACAATTCTGACCATTGACGACGTTTGGAATGGTCAAGAAGCTTTAGTTCTTGAGTTAATTGACTATCGCGAACAGCAGCAATATTTTCTGCAGTACGAGCTGTACGAGCATGCACTGGTGTTTAAAAATCTCCTACAGACCCGGTTTGCTCAAATTTTTGCACGATTTTACCGATTGTACGCACATTTGGACAATTATATTGAACAAGCAAATCACGATATGCATTTTGATTTGAACGCCCATTTTCATAATATGCCTGAATAATTTTAACGCGATTGTGTATCTTTCCATGGTTCAAATTGGTTAGTCTGAAATTGAGAAATATCAAATTAAATGCAGATTAAAACTTGACGTTTAGGTTTGGTTCACATTCCACGTCGGCCCTTAAAATTTAACCACTCTTTACCTGTCAAAATGAAATGTGAACTGCTATTGCCACTGTGTCTCACCTATCTGGCCAAACAGTTTAATAATTATGGTTGCAAAACAAGCTGTATGGTTCAACTATAACCATTCATTTTGTTTTATACACATAAGTTTAACCGCAAACTTTTTTTTATAAAAAAAAATTAATAACAATAGCAATAAAACAATAACTAACTCATAGATAATAGAATATAAGAACATAGTTTAAGAAAAATGTAACTAGTATAAAGTGAACTGATGATGATTAAATATCGAAATCGATCTTCACCAAATAAAATCTACAAAAATCGTTACTATAAGGAATTTCATACAAAAATAAACATTGTGTTTTTTATATCTAAATTTTTGCTTATTGTGGTGCCTCTGGTTGGTTTACATACGTACAATAAAACAAAAGGGTCGGTTTTCAATCGGAAATCGTAGTTTCGCCACTTTTTTTAAAATTCGTAACATCACGATTGCTAATGTCAAATCAAAATTAAATTTGTTCACTCTCCTGTAAAGTTTGATTAATGCAACTTACGCCCTATTCACAAAACACCATCGATATATTTGAAACTATGAGAAAATTAAAATACACTTTGACATAAGAAAGTTTTGTTGGAATGAATTTAAATTTATGAAAGCAGCATCAAATAGTCACCACTAATTTTGTGATATAAAGTATATATATACTAATCTTTAAGATGTGTATCAATAATATTATAATAAAGAGCAACCTAAAAAAAATTATAATTTCATGCCTACACATAATATACAAATTATGCCTAGATTTTATGATAATTTAACATACAAAATAATAAAATTTAATTCAAAACATATTCACATGATTAGAAATTTGTATATACAACATACATATGTTATGAGTTTTTTATTTCAATTCGTACTATACTATAAATATTATAATACACGTGATTATAAATATTTAACCAATAAACAAGATATTTATCTATGTTATCCCCAAAATCATATAATTTTGAACCCATTTTCATTTAATTTAACCAACGTACAGGTTGAGTTGTTATCACAATTTCGTATACCAATCATAATAAAATATGCATGTATTTATGTATTGGAATAATTTAAATTTTGTCGAAACACGAACAAGAAACTCCTTGTCACGTGAAAATTTATTTGGTAATGGTATGTAAAAATGAAAAGCTCGTGTTAATTTATTTAGCATTGTTGTTGCTTTTTATAATATGGGAGGCAATCTTATTAATTTATCAGTATTGTGCTATAGGATTACGTCAATGTGTTCAATTTGGTTACAAAAAGATACGTATAATATAAGAATGCTTTACTATTATTAAAAATAGAGATTGTTAGAATCGTATAGATATGGTTAGCATAATTTATTTTTACTACATCGTTTAAAAAAAGTCCACTAGCTACAAACGGTCATTTAAATGTTGGCAATCTTTGTAATCGATTAGTTCTAAAATGAAAAGAAAGCTTGATTTTTGATTGTTATACGAGTAAAAGTTATTTCATTACAGATTGAAAAATTATAATTGATCTATTTTCATAAATTAAAACTTGAAAACGTTACGAGTCTCATCTAAATCAGAATTTTTTGCTGAGATATTGTGTGATATGTAATATTGTCCGATTCAAACCAGTTTCAATCAGGATGATCATTGAATGACCGACCATAGTTTGAAAAAATCAACGTATCTCATTGGGTACTTACTAATGGGGTTGGTATTTTTATAAATTGAAATATAATTTTGTATTAATTTTTGTATTAAAATTAATTTTTCATTCTATTGTTTCTATGGAATTAAAATCATAGTGTTTGTGTGTTACGATTAAATTATGAATTGCTGCATTCAAAATTAATTAAACAGTATGAAAGGCCTGTTGCATTTTTGACTGTGGTTGTTTACGCCTACATTACAAAAGACGAGTTGCGCCATAAAGTAAACCATGTAAAGCAGTGATTAAGGAAAGGAAGACCGGTGAATAGATAAAATTACATTGTGAGAATTTATTTTGCTTTGTGAGATTAGGTAACTTGATATTGGAAAGTTCAAATATTCTGTCAGAAGGTATTGACGTTATGCCCTAAACATTTACTATTTTTATTTATTACGAATGAATAGAGTTGTAAAAAATATGTTGTATAATCAGTAAGATGACAAAATGAATGAAGGTTTTATCGAAAATGAATTCGGTTGGATGTAAAGACCGTATTTTGTGATCAATCAAGTGTCTTTTGATTGAAATCTTTTAAATACTTATATAATTTTTGTTTATATGATTATCAATTTACATACAATTGAAAAGTTTTATTCTTAGTCAGTTAATACTCGATTTTATAGAGAAAGCGCCAAAAGTCTTTATCGTAAATTCAAAACCGACTAGATACATTCCATCTAAAAATAATTTTCAGGTAAGATGTAATTTCCTTGATTATCGAATCATTATTTGATAATTATTTTTTCCAAGGGATTTGATTATCAGTACCACCCAATTAAATTTTTCATCTTTACTGTTACATTAATTATCAATTACTTATAACAGGTTATTTTTTGATTTAAAGACGTCACTTTAAAGTACTCCAGCCCTTCTCAACCCCTAACAAAACATGATACAATATAAATATTTGATGCATTTAAAAATAACCTATCCAGCCAATTTAAAACAAAAGTTAACAAATGCAAATTTTGATGCTAGAATGAAATATATTTTATTAGTAAAATTTGTTTAAACTGTTTTTGTAATAACTAAACTGTAGATGATCGCCATAGTTATTCTGTGATTAAAATTAATTGCTTATTAGCTTCTAAATAATCCTACTGAGATGCTAAAAGGATCTGATCTGCATAATTTTGAGGTAAAATATACTCTAAAACATTAATATGTATACTGTTACGTATAACTCAGATATATACTATAATATGTTAATAAAACCAAAAGGTGTTCATTTCGGACATTCCTGGAAAATGTGCAACAAAATATCAAATGATACATGAAATTTAGCATATTCTTAACTTATGCAGGCCAAGACCGCGTCTAAAGTGAATGACGTTTATATGAAATAAGGATGTTAGTCACACCAACAACTAGCCGTGCGGCCAGTTTAAAGTAATTATCTAACTATTTATTTTTATTAATTTTTTTTTTTTTTTTTTTTTTTGCGGTTTTTACAGGCCATTATTGGCCCGTACCGTGTCAACAATCTGACTCCAACGGTTTCGATCACGAGCCAGATCTTGATACTGTTGCAAGCAGTTGGAAGATGCCAGATCGCTCTCTACGCCGTGGAGCCATCGTCGCCGACAGCGACCTCTTCGCCTACCGAAAGACGGTTCTCCCTTTAAAGATCGCTGTATCATTCGGTTCGGATCAGCACGCAGAACGTGACCGAGCCAGCGTATTCGCTGTCCTTTGATTTCATGCACGATATCAGGAATTTGCATTAAATTCCTGATCTCGTGATTGAAAAGAACTCGGTAAGTGCCATCGACGTCGCGTTTTGGACCATATATCACACGCATGATTCTTCTCTCGAATGTTAGAAGCCATCTTTCGTACTCATCCGTCAAGGTCCAACTCTCACATCCATACATGACAACGGGTCTGATCAACACTCTGTACAGTTTCAGCTTATCCGTATTTGCAAGATATTTTGATTTCAGCAGTGGACGTAGAGGATACAAAGCCCGATTGCCAGCGGCAAGGCGGACCTTGATATCCTCGCCCACACTATTATCGTGAGTGATGAGAGATCCAAGATACTTGAATCTCATCACTCCTTCAAACGTGTGGTTTCCACTACTGAAATCACTTGCGTCTTGGTCTCTAAAACCCGAGATTAGATATTTGGTTTTGGACTCGTTGATTTTGAGACCAACGGAAGCTGAACACTGTTCCAGTGGATCAAGTATCTCTTTCACTCCGTTGCCATTTAATCCAATCACACAGATATCATCTGCATAAGCAAGAAGTTGATTGGATTGCCGGAATAAGATATTGTCCTGAGGTGTTGCACTTTTACGAAGGATGTATTCCAACATGAGATTAAAACGTATCGGGGACAGCGCATCTCCTTGTCGAACACCAGAAGTAATTGCAAAAGTTCTCGATAGCCTGTTCTCAACTTTAACACAGCATTGTGACTGCGTTACTGTCATTTTACAGAGATGTACATATTATTTTGGTATTCCTAAATATTCAAGCGCATACCATAGCCTCTCTCGATTGATCGAGTCATAGGCTTGCTTGAAATCTAGGAATACCTGGTGTACATCGCGAGATGTTTCGTAGTACTTGGAAAGAATCATCCGTAGCGAAAAAACTTGATCAGTGACTGACCGATTTGGACGGAATCCTCCTTGGTAGTCACCGACAATTTCCTCCGCTAGAGGAGTAATTCTTCCCAAGATAATGTATGACAGTAACTTGTATGCTGTGCAAAGGAGAGCTATACCGCGATAGTTCTCGCATTTCATGCGATCACCCTTTTTGAATATTGGGCATAACGCGGCCACTTTCCATTCATCAGGCATAACTTCATTTCGCCATACCAATCGAATAAGGTCGAAAAGACAGTTCCACAAAGTTAGCCCTCCGAATATCAAGAGCTCTGAATTAATGCAATCAACCCCTGGTGAACGATTTTTCTTTAATCTCTGCATGGCCATTGTGAATTCCTCATAGGATGGATCCTCAATGAACATCTCCGCGGTCTGTATTTGAGAGTATTCAAATACAGCTTGTGATACATGTGGAACATTAAGTAGATCAGAAAAATGTTCACGCCATGTATCGAGTACCGCATCGACGTTAACACAGAGGTTTCCATCCTGGTTCCGAATGGCAGTTGACCGAGATCTTAAGGTATGGTGCAATTCGGTGATTCCTTTAAAGAAACCACGCGAGTTGTGCTCATTGCTGAGTTGTTGTACTCTTAAGACCTTGGCCTTCTACCATTCGCGCTTCTTCTGTCTACAAATGCGTTTAGCTGTCCTCCTAGCAAGAACTGCCTTGTTTTTCCTTGCAATTGTAAACCGAGTCTGCGCTTCATTGTGGGGTATATTGCGTTGCTCAACAGCAAGACGACACTCCTCATCAAACCAATCATTTTTGGGCGTAGTTTTCACTATACCGAGAGTGTGCTGGGCAGCATCGACAACCGAGGTTTTCAATACTTCCCAGACACTGTTCACATCATCAGATTGGTAGTTGGATCCTAAAATGCTATTGCTGACAAGATCTTGATATTTTCGTTGCGTTTCTTAATTTATCAGACCTTCACAGGAGAATCGCGTTTTATATTCTCCTGTCCTCCTTGACTTGTACGAAAATTTCCATCGTAGCTTTGCAGCAACCATAAAATGGTCACTGCCTACGAATTTTGTTGACGACCGATACGATCTCACGTCTTGATTAACCCGAGCCCGGTCTTTTGAAATCAACAAATGGTCAATTTGGCTTCGGGATGGTTTACGTGGATGTGTCCAGGTTTCCAAATGGATGTTTTTGTGGGGAAAGAATGTACTTGCCACTTGGAGATCATGTGCGATCGCAAAGTACATCATTCTTTCCCCATTTTCGGTCGCAGTTTCGTGTCGGGAGTACGGACCTATGTTGTTACATAAGTCGGTCTGATTTCGGCCAGCTCTAGCATTAAAGTCACCAATCACCAATCTGATATCGTGCTCAGGTATAGAGCCCATCAGATTATCCAAATTATTGTAAAATGAGTCTTTATCTTGGGGTTGGCTTACATCTGTGGGCGCATGTACACATACAATTGACAGGTTGGCTAATCTCATGTGCAAGCGAAGCTTACACATTCGATTATCGACTGCTTGGAAGTCCAACACAGCCTTTTTTACCTGCGGCCCAATGAGAAAGCCAACTCCAAGATTTCCGAGGTCATCTCCACTGTGTAGCAACGTATAGCCTTGGGACACATGGACTCCACTTTTAGGCCATCGAGTTTCTTGGAGCGCTACGAGTTCCAGCCGATACTCCTTCATACATGTGATAAGGCCGTCCAACGCGCCAGGTTTTCTTAGTGACTGCACGTTCCACGTGCTGATCCTCAATCTCGTATCCGGGTACTTAAGCGGGGGGTCATTGTTATTTAGGCGGTATCCGATTTTTTTGTTTTTGTTGACATTTTTAACTGTTATTGTTTTTTACGGATGCGGGTCGTCAGCCCAGCGATCCAACCAGATTTAGTCGCCTCCTACGACAAGCTCTGGATACTGTGGTGGTATTCTATGGATCTCATGTTTCGTTCGAAATATTTACGAAACATGGTTGCCCCCACCCACAGGGCTAAATTATGGAATTTTATGGAAATTAATTTTATGGAAGAATTAATTATGGAAGTGAAAACGATTAGAAGTAATTCAACTTAGATAATTGAGTTTGTTAGTTATAAGAAGGGCAACCAAAAATATGCTCTTAAAAAATGGTTTTGAGCACTTATAATATGCTTTAAGAATGGTTTTATGCATTAAAAATATGCTCTAAAAATTATACAAAATACAAAACCCCCTTTAGCATGGTGCGTTTTGTATTTTTGTATATTTTAAATAAAATATTAAAATCACATGATTCATGTTTTATTTAAATCTGAGAAAACTAGATTCCAAAAATTATTAAAAAGTAAAACATCAAATTAAAAAAAAACAAGTTAATTAAAAAAGTGGATTTTTACGTTTTTTAATTTAAATTTTCATTGCAAAAAATCACAAATATCTAGCTTACATTTTCAAAAAAGAGCTTTGTCTATTTAAACGAAAAATACTCTTATACATTGAGAAGCTTCTTTCCACATCAACAGAAGTAGTTGGTGCAGATTTAAAAGATAGCATTTCCTCAATAGTATATGTTTCTGGTGTGCTGCCCATGGAAGCTGTTGCAATATTAGCAGTAATACTACTTAATACAGCAAACCCGTAGTTCTTGTCGATTACGCTGGTAATTTTTTTTTTTGATAGCGTCTGCTGCTTCTTCTTGTACATTATTTATTTCTTTTGCAGGATCAGAAACAATTTTAATTTGGTCAACAAGCGGAAGACCGGAACTCTCCAACTTAGAAATTGATGTCTCAAGAAAACAGTAATTCGCTGCAATAAAGATTATATCAGTCTTTACTGAGGGGTCAAATAATAGTGACTTTGAGATTTTAATTGAGGCTGTCTCCTCGTTGACCAATGCGTTAAATACACAAATTAAACTTTCAAAATTATTTGAATAACATCTCACAGCTGCAAGTCATGTTCCCCATCGTGTTTTTATTGGTTGTGGAGGAAGTGCGATGCCGGGTGCTATTTCCTTAAAAATCTCTATTCTCGATGGAGCTTTTAAGAAAACTATTTTAATATTAGATATTAAACGATTTACCTTAGGGATCCACCTTATTTAGATACACGATGAAAACCGTGTGCATACATGTTAAATGTGTAATTTTTGGATATAAAATTTGAATGCTTTTGTCATATAGGGTGCTGCGTCTGATAAAAAAGTAAAGTTGTATATCTTCATCAATATTTTCCCCTAAAATTATGACTGACTCGTCAAAAATCTGGATATAGTGCTGTGATTTGCTTTTTCAAGGAAAGCTGTGTTAAACAAATATTTTTGTTTGGAGTGTCTGGTCGGGGTGCATAATACCGACGATAACATTAGCCACATACCTACCAGCATCGGTAGTTTAGTCAATGGCTATCAATACAAAATGGTATTTTATATTACGTCTTCTGTTTCCAAAGGTTTTTTTTATATAAAACGTTTACATAATTTGAACTATACCATTAAGACTGACATGAAAATTGGTATAAAATAGAGAAAAAGTACTACATGGTGAGCATTTGATACAAAAAAAACCCTAAAGGAAAATAAAACCTTTTAATAAATACTATGTAATTTCTGCTAGTGGCGCTAGTAAGCGTAAACAGAATATGTAAAATTTTGAAATTGAACTAAAGGCAAAAAAAATATTTTTGTCAGAAGAATGTTTTTAAAAATATAACCAAAATATGCTTTTTTTTTAAAAAAATATGCTATTTTGGGCGAAATATGCAAAAATATGCACTTTAGGTAAAATATGTAAAAATATGCACTAACAAGTAGGCTTAAAAATGCTTAGTTTTTCATGAAACGGATTTGTATCTTGCCCTTTCCTAAATTCGTGCACTGAAAAAAAATATGTAATTGCATAGTTTTGGTTGCCCTAGATGTTAGTTGTGACTAAGTTATCGTAAATGCTATGTTGCATCATATATACATTGGTATTCGATAATAAGGATGTTCGTTTGATAGGAGTCACACCATCAGCAACTATAAACTGAAGTACTTTTTTATGTTACACCTACATAAAAAAGTAAATATGTTATAATGTATTCAAATAATGTATTCATATCACCAACGCTACACCATTTAACGATAGGGTAATTTATATTCGTAGTGCATTTTCATATACAGTAATGATGATCCCACTGTTACAATATATGTATATATTTTCCTCATATACAGTATGATGATGACACAGTTAGTTTGTGCATAAAGAAAAGTATTTAAATAAATAAATAGTTTAGTACAGTCATTTTTAAATAAGCATTCATTCCATTCTATTGTGCATCCTAGTTTAGATTTTATGTCCGTGTTTAGATTTTAGATCAAACATTCAAAACAATACATAGCAATAGATTTCTTGTATAACATACTACAATCAAAGCATCCTAAATATAGAAGCGGCAAGCATCGAAAACGAATTTTAAAAGTTTTAACCCCATATTTACAAATGGATAAATAAGTCATGGCGTCATTACAATCGAAAAAAAATCCCTCTGCATTTCAACTCAACTACTAAAATCCTCTATATTTCAGCATAATCACTAATAACTTGACAGTGTATAGAAAATTTTTTGTTTTTTTTTAGCTGTCTTTTTATTTTCTTAAATTTGTGCAATAATATTTATGTGTTTAAAGTTAAATTAATTGTAAAGAAGCGCTATGTATATTTATACAGAAACAAAAGATCTACAATTACATGATTGTAGATCAATTTCATGTAATATGTTAGTGAGATATATTGAAATTTTGATAAATTATGGATAGTATAGCAAATCACCATTTGTTATGGTTAAAGAAATCTAAACATTACATATTTATGTACATATATACCATTCAATATTTATCACACCGGCTCTCGTCTGATCACCGAAGTCAAACAATATTGGAAATGTTATTGTAAAGATATGTTTTAATTTTATTTTATTATATGAATCAACTCTAATTATTTTGTTTTTATATGTTGTAGATTCAAATAGGATAAAAATTCAAATAGGATGAAGAGACACAACATGGTAAACAAAAGTATGATGACAATTTTTAATCAATATTAAAAAATATTTTAACCGGAGCATATCTTACAAATGGAATGTTGTCTTAGTAATGCAGTACAATCTATCTAAGCTGGATACTCGTGGTTCTGAAAAAGTGGCCAATTTATAAAGATGTTGTTGTTGTTGCGGTTGCTAACGCACACTTAGACCGGTGCTTTGGTCCGTTGACTTAAAGATGTCTAGCTTGAGTCTTTCTTAAGTAGAACAACTTTTCAAAAATAATTAAAAACACTAAATTTTTTTCTAAATTTTAGGGAAAATAATATTAATAATTCATTTTTAGGTATATTAAAATGTATGTTTGTATGTACATACTAATTAAAAACAATAATTATAAAATACATACAGGTATGTTACATAATTTAATTAGATTATACATTGTAAACTTCCGCATAAGTTTACTTTTATGTTTCCGATTTATTTCATGATTTGTGCGTGATCATCACTAGATAATTCGGCGTGTTTTAAACTAGATGCTACGACATTACTTGAAATGTCTTCCAGGCTTTCAAACCTCTTAATGATGGATGATGTTGTCATTCCAGTCTAAAATATTAGTTGGGGTTGCGATACTTTCTTTAATTTGAGCCGGTAGCGTATCGTAGCAGCTAAATCGATAACAGCCTGGTTAGTTTCACGCTCGATGTCTGATTAGTGTGTTAAAATATTTGTTAAACTATATCGTCTATAACACTTAATAATTATTGGCGTGGATATGCCATTCCAAGTATTGCTAATCCATCTAATGATCTCAAGGACATTGCCTTATTTGGAAATTGTTTTGCGATTCCACTTTTGGCTAGGTTGACCATTACATATTACAGATAATATTTTCTGTAATTGGCTTTGGCACATCTAATTATTTCGTGGTCAACCTTTAGAACGGCACACGTTAAATTCGGTGGTAAGAATTGAATCTGAATATGTGAAAGCATACCCTGATGACTTCAATTTTCTTTTTTTTATTAATTCCCACAGGTTTAAAAGTTGTTTACTGTCAACCATGCTTTCTAGCTGTAGTATAGTCAACAGGTAAATTATGAAAATAAACTTTATGATATTTTTTTAAACACTCTCGGATTTTGCGAATAGCGAATTACAAGTGGTTTTGTTTTTTCGCCCGTTAAGCTGCTTAAACGCTCCTTGGCAAGATTTTCACCTTTGCTTTTCGCATTTTTGTTTTTTCGCAATTTTCCACATTATGTAAAGGCATTTGCATATAAGTTTCAAGGAAGATCCGTTCCCAACTGCACTTTATAAAATGACATTTTTATAGCAGCATTTTTCAAAACTGCATAAGGTTCAAAATGACATTTTTTACAACGGCATTTTTAAAACGGTATAAGGAACAAAACGACATATGGTTTAAAATGATATTTTTTAGAATGACATTTTTCAAAACGGCATAAAGTACAAAACAGTAAAGTTTCAAAATGACATCTTTCAAAGGGGCAAAAGGTACAAAACGGCATAAAGTTGAAAATCATCTTTCAAAAAGGATAAGGTAGAAAATGGAATAAAAAATATTGGTCGAGACTTTTTAAATTATTTCTTAATCGATGACAATGAAAGTTAAGATGTTCAATGAAAACGAACTTTTAGATCGATGTTTCGATTAAAATCTTAGTATGGACGTAACAATTTCGTCAATTGTTAAAAGTCCAATGTTGATTGTGGTACTGTATTCTGATACTACGACAATTAACATTTCTTCTTTTTAATGTATGACTATACCCTGACGTATTTTTTTTTCAAAAGATTTAATCATAATTTATCCCGGTTTCACGGTATTTTTTTTGTTTTATAAGTAAGGGTCATCCAAATGTGACGTCTAGATGTCAGCAGTATATAATTTTTACACGTGACATCTTTTCAAATGACATAAGCCATTTTGTTTTATTAGAAGGTAGTACAGTTTTAACCATGGACAGGTACACATTGCAACAACGCGTTTACACCATTAAAACTTATTATGAAAATGGGCGTTCTTTGAAAAGTACCCATCGCAAAATTCGTGATTTTTTTGGTGTAAATAATCGGCCAAATCAATCTTTAATTCAAAGATTAGTGAAAAAATTCGATGAAACTGGTTGTGTTACTGATAAACCAAAAAGTGGAAGACCAAAAACTGTACGCACAAATGAAAATATTGCTGCTGTTAGTGAAAATGTAGAAAATGAACCGACAACATCAATTTCGCGTCGTTCGCAAGAATTGGGCATATCTTATGGCTCCTTATGGAGGATTTTGCATAAAGGTTTGCATTTACACGCTAACAAAATTCAATTAACCCAGAAATTGAAAGAAAGAGACCATTTACAACGTCGTAATTTCGCTAGTTGGATTATTGAACAACGAACGACAGATCCATTGTTTTCAAGCAAAATTTTGTTTAGTGATGAAGCTCATTTCACAATGGATGGATTCGTCAATAAGCAAAATTGTCGTATCTGGGGTGATGAAAATCCTTGTGTTATTCATGAAAATTCTCTACACCCACCAAAAGTTACTGTTTGGTGTGCATTTTGGGCAAATGGAATCATTGGGCCATTCTTCTTCGAAAATGATGCTGGAAATGCTGTTACTGTGAATGCTGAGCGATACCCATCAATGTTGAGAAACTTTTTATGGACACAGTTGAGTCATATTGATGTGTCTGACGTCTATTTCCAGCAAGACGGTGCTACATGTCACACAACTCGACAAGAATGTCACTCAAGAAATCTTATCCATTTACACTTATATGAATAAAGAAAACAAAATTATTTAAATAATTTAGTATTTTCCATGGAAATAAAGACAAAAGTTATTTAAGAGTACCTGTAACATACCATGGTACATATATATACCCAAGAGCAAAACAGTGGACTTTATTGACAAAATAAAATCAAGAGTAATATTAACCGTTCCTTTAAAACACGATTATCCTAATATATGAACAAGCATCTGCTAAATCGAACGTCAACAGTTTAGCCAATTCAAATCTCGCCAAAAATAGGTAATTTTACTGATCATATATATTATCGTCAATATATGATCGTATAGTGGTAGTGATCGTAGATCGTATTAAAACAATCTTCAGTCCCCTTTACCATTAATATACATGGCACTACATTAAAACCTCAATAGTCTTATAGATATAATCTTTAGTTCAAATTTAACAAACTTCATTTTGTTGTTCTTTTGTTCAGGATCAGGACTGATCTGTTTCACTGTCTTCAAACATTATATCTGATGAAAAGTGGTTTGGGCGTTAAATAGATTCGCGCTATTAAAGAAGAAATTTCGCGTTGTACTGAAACAGATTTTTATTTCAAATCGCGTTGTATAAGTACCGCGTTAAACGAGGGATACTTATATATATATATATATATATATATATATATATATATATATATATATATATATATATATATATATATATTTAAAACAATTTTTTGTTCTTTTTTTCCCGTGCAAGTGAACACCTGCACAAAATAGAAAATAAAACAAACAAAAATTCTCTAACCAACATAGGAAAGAGAAGGATAGGAATTTTGATAGACGAAACGAAAAATATGTTATATACATAATATTAATACATAGGACGTTCAAATGTAGACTGTAATGTATGTATTTGCGTTTTCAACATCAAAATAATGATATAGAACACACACAATACACAATACCAACGTTTATAAAAATAAAATGTAGTCGCCAATTACATTCACTGTGTTTACACTATACATAATTGCACAGCGGAATGACATCAGTTTTCGTTTACACTAGAATATGTTGTTGATGTTACTTACGCATGTATGCGTTAATTTATTTTTATTTTGTATTCGGTTTTTATGTTAAAATTATAACTTGTTACTGTCATTCTATATTGAGATTTTGTGTGAGACTGATTACATAAAACATTTATCACTTGGATTTCATATGCATGGATTATTCCTGAATTCACGAATTAAAATTAATGTTTGCTGTCGAGTCCAATTTTCCACAGTATTTTCAATTACTGACATGGTTTTTTATATTTTTAACTCTCAATAATCAATTTGTAATTACACAGAAGTACACTTAGATTAAAATATATTTTGCGGATACACAGATATTTATTCAAAAAAATTTGAATAACAACAATATTTAAAAATATATTCTTTGTGTAATAAAAAGTAATAAGTATATTGAAGATAAGGACAATAAAAGTATATTGAGGATAAGAACCAAAAAATGTGAAAATTTAAATGTCCTCTTAGAATATTGTACCGCCCCAAAAAATTTCTATAGGACGAAGTTTTAGTATCCAAGTTCTATAATTAGGAAATTCCAATTTTATTTCATTTAAATAAAACATACATAAAAGGTACATTTTATTATCCTTTGTGTACATATGTCGTTTTAAATTTAAATTGTTCGTTTTTAAATTGAAATAACTATTTTTAGAAAAAACAAAATTGAATTTAATTCAGTTTATAAATTAGTTGATTTAATCATAATTAATTAAATAACTAACAATTATTTAATTAAATCATATATACTGGCAACAAAACATATTTAACATTAAGAATTATATATTTTTAAGTAAATTAAATTATTCTACAGGCGGTTCATTCAAAAAATTTTATAATATACATCTCGATTATCGAATTTAAAGAAGAACGGAAAATCTAAAATAATCAATTCATAAAAGATATAATATTTCTTTGTAGCGATGTTTGCTCGTCAAAATACAAAATGAAAATAAGAGCAATAAAAAATTATTTAAATTTTTTTTTATGGTTTTATGTTTGTGTTGGTAAATATTAACTCGTTCCGCAGCTAAATTTTGTGTTGAAAAAGAACATCAAAAACATTTTCCCCTCCATCATAGTTTATAGGTAAAGACATGAGGGACGAAGTAATATTTGATGTGACTATGCATAGTGTAAACACGGTGATTGAATGTATAATATAGTTGCATTACAACGATCGCACAATGGCAGTGATCGCGTTAAATTTAAATCTCCAAAATCTCTTTTACTGTATGCTTTGATACAGACATAAAACAAAATATTAAAAATTGTTATAAGGAAAGGGGAATATATAGCGTTCTATATGAAGAGCGAATTATGGGATGGGGAATGAGGTAACTAAACGAGACAGAACGAAAGACATATCGCATGCGATCGTTTCCAACGGAATATTGTGTTGTGAATTTGTGATGTGGATGTGAAAATGATGTATATAGAATACAAAGACAAAACGTTATATACTATAATATATAACGGAGAAAAAAGAATAGACTATACAGGGTGTCCCCGATTGGGATGCTGATCCGTTACGGGTTGATTCCTTGGTTCATTTCATGAAAAAAATCGTATGGCAGGGAGGGGGGTCAATTTTTGATATTCTTTGATATACAGCCCGTTTAAAAAATTTGGTTCGGAAAAAAGTACCAGCGGATATTAAGCTGTTAGAATCTTCTATTTAGAATCTCATTGGCTATCTCGCATCTGTATCCATTTAAGAGCTATGGCGTTTTAAAGTTAAAAAAATAAAAAAAAATGATATTTTTTTTCATAAATTTGAGTTTTTCAAATGTCAAAAATAAATTTGGCGGGAATATTTTTGTGCATGTATATGTGAAACGTGCCTGTGGTTGGGGGCATTCGTGTTTCGTAAATATTACGAACGAAACATGAGACCCATAGAATACCACCACAGTATCCAGAGCTTGTCGTAGGAGGCGACTAAATCTGGTTGGATCGCTGGGCTGACGACCCGCATCCGTAAAACCGTGAAAATGTTAAAAATGTCAACAAAAATAAAAAAATCGGATACCGCCAAAACAACAAAAAAAACAAACCCCCGCTTAAGTACCCGGACACGAGATTGAAGATCGGCACGTGGAACGTGCAGTCATTAAGAAAACCTGGCGCGTTGGACGGCCTTATCACATGCATGAAAGAGTATCGGCTGGAACTCGTAGCTCTCCAAGAAACTCGATGGCCTAAAAGTGGAGACCATGTGTCCCAAGGCTATACGTTGCTACACAGTGGAGATGACCTCGGAAATCTTGGGGTTGGATTTCTCATTGGGCCACAGGTAAAAAAGGCTGTCTTGGACTTTCAAGCAGTCGATAATCGAATGTGTAAGCTTCGCTTGCACATGAGATTAGCCAACCTGTCAATTGTCTGTATACATGCGCCCACTGATGTAAGCCAATCCCAGGATAAAGACTCATTTTACAATAATCTAGATAATCTGATGGGTTCTATACCGGAGCACGATGTCAAATTGGTGATTGGTGACTTTAATGCTAGAGCTGGCAGAAATCAGACCGACTTATGTAACAACATAGGTCCGTACTCCCGACACGAAACTGCGACCGAGAATGGGGAAAGAATGATGTACTTTGCGATCGCTCATGATCTCAAAGTAGCAAGTACATTCTTTCCTCATAAAAACATCCACTTAGAAACATGGACACACCCACGTAAAACATCCCGAAGCCAAATTGACCATGTGTTGATTTCAAAAGGGCGGGCTCGGGTTGTCCAAGATGTGAGATCGTATCGGTCGTCAACAAAATTCGTAGGCAGTGACCATTTTATGGTTGCTGCAAAGCTACGATGGAAATTTTCGTACAAGTCAGGGAGGACAGGAGAATATACAACGCGATTCTCCTGTGAAGGTCTGATAAATGAAGAAACGCAACGAAAATATCAAGATCTTGTCAGCAATAGCATTATACAATCCAATTACCAATCTGATGATGTGAACAGTGTCTGGGAAGTATTTAAAACCTCGGTTGTCGATGCTGCCCAGCACACTCTCGGTATAGTGAAAACTAAGCCCAAAAATGATTGGTTTGATGAGGAGTGTCGTCTTGCTGTTGAGCAACGCAATACAGCCTATAATGAAGCGCAGACTCGGTTTACAATCGCAAGGAAAAACAAAGCAGTTCTCGCTAGGAGGACAGCTAAACGCATTTGTAGACTGAAGAAGCGAGAATGGTGGAAGGCTAAGGTCTTAAGAGTACAACAACTCAGCAATGAGCACAATTCGCGTGGTTTCTTTAAAGGAATCACCGAATTGCACCATACCTTAAGATCTCGGTCAACTGCCATTCGGGACCAGGATGGAAACCTCTGTGTTAACGTCGATGCGGTACTCGATACATGGCGTGAACATTTCTCTGCTTTACTTAATGTTCCACATGTATCACAAGCTGTGTTTGAATACCCTCAAATACAGACCGCGGAGATGTTCATTGAGGATCCATCCTATGAGGAATTCACAATGGCCATGCAGAAATTAAAGAAAAATCGTTCACCAGGAGTTGATTGCATTAATTCAGAGCTCTTGATATTCGGAGGGCTAACTTTGTGGAACTGTCTTTTCGACCTTGTTCGATTGGTATGGCGAAATGAAGTTATGCCCGAAGAATGGAAAGTGGCCGCGTTATGCCCAATTTTCAAGAAAGGTGATCGCTTGAAATGTGAGAATTATCGCGGTATAGCTCTCCTTTGCACAGCATATAAGTTACTGTCATACATTATCTTGGGAAGAATTACTCCTCTAGCGGAGGAAATTGTCGGTGACTACCAAGGAGGATTCCGTCCAAATCGGTCAGTCACTGATCAAGTTTTTTCGCTACGGATGATTCTTTCCAAGTACTACGAAACATCTCGCGATGTACACCAGGTATTCCTAGATTTCAAGCAAGCCTATGACTCGATCAATCGAGAGAGATTATGGTATGCGCTTGAATATTTAGGAATACCGAAAAAATATGTACATCTGTGTAAAATGACAGTAACGCAGTCACAATGCTGTGTCAAAGTTGAGAACAGGCTATCGAGAACTTTTGCAATCAATTCCGGTGTTCGACAAGGAGATGCGCTGTCCCCGATACTTTTTAATCTCATGTTGGAATACATCCTTCGTAAAAGTGAAACACCTCAGGACAACATCTTATTCCGACAATCCAATCAACTTCTTGCTTATGCAGATGATATCTGTGTGATTGGATTAAATGGCAACGGAGTGAAAGAGATACTTGATCCACTGGAACAGTTTTCAGCTTCCGTTGGTCTCAAAATCAACGAGTCAAAATCCAAATATCTAATCTCGGGTTTTAGAGACCAAGACGCAATTGATTTCAGTAGTGGTAACCACACGTTTGAAGGAGTGATGAGATTCAAGTATCTTGGATCTCTCATCACTCACGATAATAGTGTGGGAGAGGATATCAAGGTCCGCCTTGCCGCTGGCAATCGGGCTTTGTACCCTCTACGTCCACTGCTGAAATCAAAATATCTTGCAAATACGGATAAGCTGAAACTGTACAGAGTGTTGATCAGACCCGTTGTCATGTATGGATGTGAGAGTTGGACCTTGACGGATGAGTACGAAAGATGGCTTCTAACATTCGAGAGAAGAATCATGCGTGTGATATATGGTCCAAAACGCGACGTCGATGGCACTTACCGAGTTCTTTTCAATCACGAGATCAGGAATTTAATGCAAATTCCTGATATCGTGCATGAAATTAAAGGACAGCGAGTACGCTGGCTCGGACACGTTCTGCGTGCTGATCCGAACCGAATGATACAGCGAACCTTTAAGGGAGAACCGCCTTTCGGTAGGCGAAGAGGTCGCTGTCGGCGACGATGGCTCCACGGCGTAGAGAGCGATCTGGCATCTTCAAACTGCCTACAACGGTTTGAAGAGCTGGCTCGTGATCGAAACCGATGGAGTCAGATTGTTGACACGGTACGGGCCAATAATGGTCTGTAAAAACCGTAAAAAAAAAAAAAAAAAAAAAAAAAAATATGTGAAACGTAAAATTCAAGTTGTAGCGGGTTAATTAAATAAAACTACAAATTTTAATGGTTTAGAAACAACAAAATAATTTTTATTAATTTGTAATTGTAATATAACTTAATATGCATAAAAAATTTATCAAATAAAAAATAAAATAAATATTCATATAAACTTTAAATTTTTCGAACGTAAAACGTAATTTTAATAAATTATGTATATAAATATGATTTAAAATTAATAAAAAGATAGTTTGAATAATATTTTAAATAATTTTTTCCGTAATAATGAATAGAAAGATCATATTAATTTATTTCCAAATCTGAAACAATAGTCCACAACACAGTAATTTTTTAGGGGTGGGCAGTTGGAACTATTAGGATGTTTGGGTGTCGGCGGGATTGTGGACGTTTTGCAGTGGTGGTTTGGAAGCATTTAATTCTGTAGTGTCGGGAGGTTTTGATGTTCTGGCTGGGTTTTTGGAGGATGTCGCCCGATTCTGGAGTGGGCTGGGATTGTGCAGGAGTGTCTTGGAGGAAGCGGTTTTTGTAGGTATTTGTAGCTGCATGCTGGTGATTTGTTCTTTGCCTCATGGTACTGCTGTGGTTGGGGAGAGGGGGGTTTCGTTGCTGGATGTGATTGAGACGGGCGTGAGTTAAGCTAGTTACGGTGGCGGTTGGAAGCCTTTGTTGGCATGTAGGGTTTTGGACGCGAGTGGTGTTTGTTGGGAGCTGTAGGATTCGCTGGAATGTGGGGTGTTTGGATGGATTTCGGTCTGTTGGATGTCAGGTGATATAGGTCTGCACTTTTTTTTGTGTAGGTTGATGTCCTGTTATTGAAGGTGCTCTGAATGAGTTTGTAGTTTGGATGTTTACGATTGGGTTCTCGTGTTAGAGTTTGGTTGAATGTTGAATTTGGATCGTGTTTGGTTTGTTTGAATGGGGTTCCCTCCGAGGGGTGTCGATTACCTCCACTTTTGGGGTGTTTCTTCTCCATACTTTTTGCGGTGGTTGAATTTCTTACAGTAGCCACATATTTTTTCAAATCGTCATATCGGTACCACTTTTGTTTGAATTGACTGTAGCTTAAAAAATGGCCACTGCCAAACAATAAATATTGTCATTTAAAACCAAAGTTTGTTCAATCTGAGCTATAGTTATTTTTGGCGGGTTTTCTGTATTATACTCAGTATATATACAAATTATATTATTATATTTTTTGTTTTGTGGAATCATTTTAATTATACAAATAGGACAGCTTTGATTTGTTACTTCTTCTATACAACGACTTAGGTTAGATAAGCCAACTTTCAACAATGTTAACATGTTTTCCAGAAGAAAATTTCTTTTTTCTTCAATTACTATATCACATCGTTCACATTTTAGTTCAACCGTTAAACTTGGAAGGCTTTTAAGTATACTTCCGGCAAAGTCTTGAATATTGCAATCACAGTCTACTCGCATGCCAAAAATATCAATAAGCATTTCATTTCGAAGAGAATATGCCAAATATAGGTCGTTTGTTAAAACGTTTTTAATAAGTGATTTAACCCTACTTTCTTTAATAACCCTAAACCTAATTTAACCCTACTTTCTTAAATACCACAGTTTACAACCCCTAAATTAGATACTGCAGCAGCTAATGTTTGAATTAGCGCATTAAAGGCACACGTATTGGATAAATAATCACAGGAGTCTTTTTTTAACTATTTTATGTGATCTTTTTGGTGTGGTAAGCTCTGAATTAATCTTAGAGTTTTTGCTTAATGGTATTCGCACAATAAATGTTTTATGAATCATTTATGATAAAAGTGGTTTTCAGAAACAAAACGTTTAACTCTAATTACATAACTTAGTAAAAAAACAATATAAAGAAATAAAGTTATGTATAGTACTCGTATACTGTATATACTATATATATACTCGTATACTATATATACTCGTATACTGTAATACATACACAGAATGAGATTATAACTTACATGTTATATAACATTTAAAAAAGGTAATATAATGTCATTCTGGAATAACAAATATTCAAATACAATAAATACATGGAGTTCAAGTATATTGAACTCACCTCGTGATACTGTGCTTAATGCAGCAGAAGAACTTCATACAAAAAACCGCATAACTATATGTTATTGTTTTCACAGTGAACGGCGGGAATGGGATTGCGAGCAGTGTGTTGATGGAGTACAGCAGCTAACAACGAAAATATTATCCCTATATATATATATATATATATATATATATATATATATATATATATATATATATGTATATATATATATATATATATATATATATATATATATATATATATATATATATACATATATATATATATATATATATATATATATATATATATATATATATATATATATATATATATATATATATATATATATATATATATATATATATATATATATATATATATATATATTATATATATATATATAATACATACACATGTCATTATATATATATATATATATATTATATATATATATATATATATATATATATATATATATATATATATATATATATATATTTATATATATGTATATATTATATTAATTTATATATATATTTATATATATATATATATATATATATATATATATATATATATATATATATATATAAATATATATATATATATATATATATATATATATATATATAAATATATATATATATATATATATATATATATATATATATATATATATATATATATATATATATATATATATATATATTTATATATATATATATATATATATATATATATATATATATATATATTTATATATATATATATATATATATATATATATATATATATATATATATATATATTAATATATATATATATATATATATATATATATATATATATATATATATATATATATATATATATATATATATATGTATATATATATATATATATATATATATATATATATATATATTATATATATATAAATATATATATATATATATATATATATATATATATATATATATATATATATATATATATATATATATATATCAAATATCACACTAAATTGAACAAACCGGATACACAATTTTAGTTTTATCGATTAGATTTGATGATTTATGTCTATTGTTTATGGATATTTTAATTTGAAAACCACTCAAATATTAAACTAGTTACTCAACTTTCGTTTTATAAGCGATTAAATTATTCCACGTTCGTATATACCATAAATTACGATAATTTTATATCTGTTGAATCTTTAACTTGCGAGTTAACGACAACATATTTTGTCCTATTTGATTTTATGGTTTTAATTTAATATGAGGGATTGACTTTATTTTTCTTTATCTGTCATTGTATTTAACAAGTGAAGTTGTGAGGATAGAAACGTCTTATTTTGCATTAAAAAAAATGCGATGTATGGATTTTGAATTAATAACTTTGCTAAGATAATCACTCATAAAACTGTACGAAATAAATATTTCTAATCTTTGAAACTTAAACTGAGCGTTCTTTTTTATATTTGATTTCATTTGTCGATTTCAGAATCAAATAACGTTATTGGATTATTTTAGTACGTGA